>QLPD01006970.1:0-12827 GCA_003314085.1 Hymenopellis raphanipes | reverse complement strand
ATCGATTGTCACCAAAATCAAGGTCTGAAATGAGATTGCGGGGGTAGATAATGGGCAGGTTTGGACTCGTATCGGCTCGCGAAGGAAAGAGAGTGGCCGCCATCGTCGTGTCCCGTAAAAAGTGGGCCAAAAATTAATGGGAGGTCGGGGATAGGATCCTAGTAATGGGTGATAGAGTGGGGGGTGATGGTCCTATTACTGGCAAGGGGGGCGTTCCAAGAAGAGAACTCTCCTAGGACAACGACGACGACGACTACGAGGATAGTGGTCAACCAGTATCGTTTCAACACGCTCAAGGGTTGAGATGATGGCAGTCAGTCTTGAGACTTGCCCACACTAAATTCGGCAACTCCCGGCCTCCCCCACAAACGGTTTTCCGAGTCCGTGCCCGTCTTCATCTCGGCCTTTTTCGCCTTGGCGGAACAGGTATCCCGCTCGACAGACAGCTCAATATCAGTACCTGACCTATGTAGCAACATTATCTTTACGATAAGCATTCCAAAATACGCGTTAACTTTAACAACCTGTCACCCGTCAAAAGCAACAATCTGTCCATGTCTTGACAGCGATAATGCGCACACTTGGATTCACCTCAAAAAGACGAATTAACCTCAACATTTAACTCGCAACAACTTTAATGAAAAATGATGGTCATCCATTCCAACAACGTCTACTACACACACAGTACATTGCCGCGGGCGTTTATTTGCGGTACCTGAAAGGGAATCATTAACTCAAAGGTTCTCGCGGGAGAAAACAACAAACCAAAGGACTGCCTTTCTGCTTCGTCGCATCTTGCGCTGTAGCTGGAGCATACCGTACAGCAGAGCCTCCGCAGTGGGAGGGCATCCTGGGACATAGATATCCACAGGAAGAATACCTATACGAAAGAATAACGTGAGCAGCTGAATGTACGCAGCAACCTGCCACTTACGATCGCAACCGCGAACAACAGCGTATGAATAGTGGTAGTAACCACCACCGTTGGCGCACGATCCCATAGACACAACCCATCCTGTCATACCGTCAATGTCATTCGGAACGAACAAGCCAACGAGGCACTCACTAGGTTCTGGCATTTGATCGTACACCTTCCGCAATGCAGGCGCCATTTTGTTGGTCAAAGTACCAGCGACAATCATAATTTCACTCTGGCGCGGACTAGCTCGGAAGATGATACCCAGCCTATCCTGGTCGTAGCGGGCGGCAGCCATGTGCATCATCTCTACAGCACAGCAAGCGAGACCTGTCCAAGAGTCAATGCAAGCCCACACAAAACGCGACGCCAACGCATACCGAACGTCACTGGCCAAATCGAACTCTGCCTTGCCCAGTTGGCGATCTTGTCCAACGTAGACATGACATACTCTGTTGGCCATTTCAACCAAAGGAACACAGAACAAGATGAAAGCACGTACCGCCCTTGTTCTGCGGATGTTCTAAACTGAATTGGTTGGAATCCCTGTTTGCCAGGTCGGTCATAGGATTCGTCGGGGATGTGGAGAAGGAGGGTATGGGAGACTGTTGTGAAGGTTCTGCAAGCATCGTCGGCTTGGAAGTGTGTAGCCATCGTGAGGCGGCTGTAGACAGATATCGTGAATACGGCGTTCCCGGTTCAGCAATCCAGCAAACGCACCCCCAGAAAGGCCAGCTGGTGGCCGGAAAGCAGCACGACGCCCAGCATTAGCTACTGAGAAAATTAATTGTTAGGTGGAATCGCGAAAATACAAATCGAACAAACCTGCTGTCTTGAGTGCGACGGACATTGTGGGATGGAGGAGGACAAGAATTGCGTTGATTCCCATTGGTTCCAATAGCCACGTGCGTACCCGGATCTCTGCGCTCGTTGGCCTCACATCGACTCCAAGAAGGCATCAAATCATCTTTATTATAAAGTAATGCATGATACAGTGCGAAAACAAATCCAGGGATAATACAGCTATGAGGAATTCCAGTATGCGAAGAGGTGATATACAATGCGTCTTGAGAGGATTATGGTATATAAAAATGCAAAGAATAGCGGAGCGTACTACGATAAGAATGCACAAGAACATTAATGCTTGAAAGTTTCAGCAATTAAGCCATCGATGGGCCTTGATATCCCGGATTGTCGCCCGCGTCAAAGGGTTAGGATCTAAACACCACCTCATCAAGTCATACGCATGTCTCGAGACCCTCGGCCGTTCCTCAAGAACGATTCGTCCTTTCATGGCATCCTTCGCAGTCGGAAAGGGTGACATTCCGTGGAGCAGATACGACAGCAGGACACCCAGCGTCCATACCTCTGCCGGTGCAGCCTTGTACGGCTTTTTCATCAGTATCTCAGATGCGGCGTATGCAGTCGTCCCGTAGAAAAGGGTATAGTAAGGGCGTGGCTTCGTTGGATCGACATAGATAGAACTCCCAAAATCGATGAGCTTGACCTGGAAAAAGAGGAGTTATATAAAAAGCCAACAGCCATCTGTGAAAACTGACATTCAAATCCTTGTCGATGGCTATATTCTCATCCTTTATGTCGCGATGAGCTATCCCATGACTATCCAAATATTGAACAGCATCCACGACCTGTCTAAAGACGTAGCGCGCCTGATCCTCGGGTAAACGCTTGTGCACTGATTGTTCTATACACTCGAACAAATCATGGGAGGGTCGTCGACTAAATTGCGGGCGAACTACGGTGAGATGCGCTAGAGGCTCGGATTTGTGTTTCTGAGGCAGATCCGTAAAGGGAGGTAAAGGTTGGTGCACATGCGATGGGGAGGGTATGGGAGGGGTCACCGGCGTGGAGTCGTCAAAGGAGTCCGCAGAAACAGAAGGGGTGAGAGAGGGCGGAGAGATAGGAGAGGATTCGCTGGTAGAGAGTCTTCGCTTGGTACGCTTTTTGCGGACAGCCTTGGGCCAAGGCGAACCATGCAGCTCCTGGACCTACATGGCATGAATTACGGTCGAGATGAGACGTGTAAACGCGTGAAAACTTACGAGATAGAAGAATAGCTGGTCTTGGAAGAGATCGAGCCCCTTCACGATGTTGTCGTGGTCCATATAGTCCAACAGGAAGACCTCGGTTGGAAGCCTGCCGTAACGCTCGTCCTCTACCCAAGCGTAATCTGGGACTTTCTCCTTGATGATGAACTTGACGGCTACCTCGAATCCCATTGCGCGATTTTTCGCCGTCATAACGAAGCCATAACCTCCCGAACCGAGCTCGTCTTCAAGCTGATATGCACTGACAAACTGCGTGCACAATGTATGGCCCGCGGGAAAGTGCTGGGAGTAGTGACATGCATCCAACACGTAGTGTGCTGGAAAGGTTCCGTCGAGGTTGTCACGTAGGAATGGGGATCGAGGGCGCGCTTTGGATGGAAAAGATTCAGATAGAGGTGGAGACGACTCGTAGCCGTCCACTGGCGAGTCAAAAGTGAAGGAAGGCGGATCAGGAGAATGGGGTATCTCTATGCGGGGGTAGCTCTTGAGCGAGTCATGGAGTAGCTTCTCTGGTTCGGGACTCGCTATCTGGATGCGATTCTCGCGTCGAATACAATGACCATCGAGTGCAACGTGTTTGTAGTGGAGGGCATGGTCGGACTCGCCGAGGAAGGGCGTTTGTATCGCGTCACTCTCTGCTGGCGAGAGGTATCCAGAATTGGGTAGGGGCGAGAAAGCGAGATCTGGGGATGGCAATGGGGAAGACATTACAATGGGGTATTGTGGTAAAAAGGACGGCAAAGGGGGAATCGGGTACCAGTCGGAACTATATAGGTTCCTAAGTTAGTACTCGGCCAAAGCGCTGGTCAATTAGCCAACATACAAAAGTACGCCAATCGCTTGGACGCAAGACTGGTCCGTCGCAGTGAGAAGAGAGAAACGAAACAAGAAGGGACGCTGGCCGCAAGCTGGTGGAGGGAAGGAAGGAAGAAAACACGCTCAACTCACGTGCACGTGCTGAAATTGGTGGCGGCCCTAATTTGTGGCTTTGCACGCTCCTAACACGCCACGCTCCTACACGCCTTGTGCTGCCCAAAGTATAAAGAGACAGCTGGAATAGACTGCACATATTGTGAAAATGCTTCTCTCCTCAAACCTTAGATTCCGGGCGATATGAAGCCGAAGCTTGGGGCATGCGCTGTTTCTGAACAATAACAAGGCATTCCTCATTCATCTACTTGCTATTATATCGGCGTGCGTGACACGTTTTGCTCATAGAAGCGCGTGTGTTGGTCATTGTTCTACACGTTTACCTGCCCTGGATGCAACATGGCTAAATGAGAGAAAATCTGCAGCGAGTCCATATCGATATGAGAGAAACTAATCAAATTAGAAGTCATTTCTAGGACGTCATTTGAACCCTCCCCAGATGTCTCCGAAGACATCATCTTTCGCATTCTTTTGCGCTGTATTAGTCCCCCCAGTCGCAAATGAACCAAAGGGATCATTGGAAGTCGAATTATTTGAGGATCCCCAAACATCAGTCGAGCTGGCGAATAAATTAGGCTGTTGAGCTGGGGGTGAGGAGAAGGAAGCAGGTGCCGGAGCGGGAGCGCCCCATAAGCTATTAGATGGCGCTGCAGGAGCAGCAGCAGGGGTCCATCCGGAGGACGCGCCCCACATGCCGGCACCAGCATTCCCTAGCATGCTAGTGGGCTGCGGCGGTTGCTGCCACTGCTGTTGATGCTGCTGTGGCGGGGGTGCCTGCTGTGGTTGACCCCAAGGTGAGGCACCAAATGCAGGAGGCTGCGGTTGCGCAGGCGGGCTAGAAAACAAGGAAAGGATGTCCTTTTTTACATCCTTTTTTTGTTCCTGTGTCTGGGGTGGAGGAGACGATGTTGCAGGAGCATGGAAATCCAGCGAGAAGAGATCGTCGGCTGGTTTCGGAGGGGCAGGAGCAGGGGCTGGAGCCGGAGCAGCCTGAGCAGGAGCCGGAGTCTTGAAACTATTCGACGTGGAAAGTAGGGCGTGTCGTAGCTGTGGCTGTGCGGATACTGGGATGCGGGCTGTAGATGTTGTCGACGGTGCTGGTGACGATGCCGGTGCTACTAGAGCAGGAGCTGGAGCTGGATCGGAGGTGGGGCCGCCCTCGAGAACGGACGGATCACTAGGTGGAGGACCCTCCATGGCCCATCGCTTAGACTCGTATTTCGATCGAATGAAGGACTCCATTTTGCTGAGACGAGTGTGAATATATGCGACAGGTCCTTGAGACGAGATACGTACTGTTCGGGCGGGATATGGCCTTTCTTGAGATGGGCCTCCCAGTAAAGGTTAGCTCGGGCGTTTCCCCACTTTTCTATACTTTGCATTTGCTCTGGCGTCCATACATCGAGATCGACGCTCTTGACGCGGCTAATATGGGTGCCCATACCCCGATGAATACCTGAACATCGGATGCATAGAAAGACACCACTGAAACGGGTCAGAGGGGAAAGTGATATGAGGAGTGAGCGGCCTACATGTTCCAAGATGCCCAACGAGGATCTAGTGTGTATATATAAATTGAAGAAAAGGTATAGAAATGAAGCTGCTCACCGTTACGCTTACAGTCTGCACAGAC
Source organism: Hymenopellis raphanipes (assembly GCA_003314085.1). Classification (NCBI taxonomy): domain Eukaryota; kingdom Fungi; phylum Basidiomycota; class Agaricomycetes; order Agaricales; family Physalacriaceae; genus Hymenopellis; species Hymenopellis raphanipes. The sequence continues at coordinate 7,279 of QLPD01006970.1, read as the reverse complement.
CTTGTTCTCTGGGCGCTTTACGAGTTCTCTGAGAGTACGTGTAAAGCGTTCTGTGGTTGCCTTATCTTGGCGTGACATGGAAGTCGAAAGGAAAGCCGAGCTAGGGTTAGGGTTGACCTCGTGTTTTCTTTGTTGCTCTCATTCAACTCATTATACCCCAATAATGGCGCTGGTGGTCTCGCCGCCCGGATTGCAGGAGGCAACCAAGAACTCGACGACGACGTGGCAGGCGGATCTGGAGGCCCTATTCCACCATGCAAAGGATCGTTTTCCAGATGTCGTCTGGGAGGTCGGCGTCGATGACAATATCGAGGATGTCTGCGGACACAAAGGCATGTCCTGCCCCGCTCCATTCGCTGTTGCCCTCTAATCGGTAGTCGCACAGCCATCGTCTATGCTCGAGCACCGCCTAGCTTCCAGAGCCGTTATTTCAACTTTCGACCACATCTCGTTCCTTCGCCTTTGGGCTTCTCGTCATCTCCGACCGGCACTTTACCCACGGCCTCTGCTCTTTCTCTTTCTTTAGGACTCGATGTCCCCCATCTTGGTGAACCAGATTCAAGGGCATCCTCACCCATGCGCATTTCGTCGCCCGCCCCCTCCACCACCACCGGCAATCCCCTTCGTCTCCATGTCGCAATTAATCCCGCTCTTTTCGCAAATGAATTAGAATACCTCTATACCGGCCAAGGCTTTGGGGAAGCCTTTGAGTTTCTCTTTGACTCGTCCGAATCTCGCATCGAGGGAGATGCCGAGGAACTTCGCATAGACAAGCTCAGAAAGGACCTAGTCTACATGTGGCGATCGCGCTTGTACTCGGATGTACGCATCGAACTTACAGGCACATTCTCCTCCTCCAATCCAGAGCATTCCACCGCCATCTTCTCATCCCATCGTTTCATTCTCGTCTCCCGATGTTCCTACTTTCACACCGCCCTTATCGCCTGGCCCAGTGCCAAAGCACATCCTCCCAACGAGCCACTTACCCTTTCACTTCCCTCCCCACCCTTCACTCCCGCGTCACTCCATTTCACACTTGGCTTCATATACACCGGCACACTCGTCTTCTCCCATCGCTCGTATGACCTCGACACCGCCTTTCACATCATGCGTTCTGCAACCTACCTTTCACTGCAGACTCTGTATGACGAAATACAGGCACGCATCGTTCAAGAGATGATGCACGGCCTCTTCCATGCCTTTCTCGAATTCTCAGAGTACGAACGACTCACTGGAGGTAAATGGGGCACCGGTGGATGTCGCTGCCGTCAATGCGCTCGCCGTGCACCCAGAGTCCTCGAGTTTGCGCTCTCAGACGATGTCAAAAATGCTCATCTCGATCGTGGCGCTCGCAGAGCGCTCGTAGGTCTTTACGGAGAAGGCTGGTGCACCCATGAGTTTAGTGCGCTTCCGCCAAAGCTTAAGGATAATCTTCTCAAGGGTGTCGGCAAGCGAACCACGCCTATGAATGTGTTTGCTCTGCTTTATGCCACCGAGCATGCCTTGAACAAACTGACAAATGTTATTGATGCCTGGGCCGACTCTGTCAGGGATTATATCCTTAATGGACGCAAGACCATCGACTCTGTCTTTGCTGGAAGCTCGGAGGCATGCTTCTCCCAGCCTGATTGGCTTGAACTGATGGAATCGGACGGCGCCCGTTTCGAAGACGGCGAACGTGTCGAATGGGCTATGGCCTCGGTGAAGCGCGGTCTAAATGACAAAAATGCCGGTCTTGTCTATCAGACGCTTGTATCCTCCATCCTTCTTCGGCCACATGCGACAGATTCCAATCAACCCATGCTTTCGCCGACATCCCATGTTCGTGTCCAAGTTGAACAAACACGTATGGATGTTCTGCAATGGCTGAAGAAACGCTGGTTTGGGGTGCGACAGGAAGGCGGTTTCGACGATGTTGAAGGCTGGGCCGTCAAGGAAATCAGTGACTGTAAGTTTTCTCGAGTCCGCTTATAAACAACATTAACTGTCATCATTAGATATCGAAGTCCCATTGGAGGATCTCCTTAAGCCTGTGCCTAACAAGCCACCTCGGCCGTCGCCGTCGCCATCAACCAAGGACACTGATTCTGTTAGTGACATGCAGTCCATGCGCGTCAGCGTCCTTAGTAGAAACCTGCCTCGAGTCACTTCCCCTTCTAACGCCTCTGTACGGAGTGTTCGTACCACCGCCTCTAGGATTACGGTATCTTCGGCGTCGTCGTCGTCGCCTCGAAGGAAGCCTATTGATCCACGGCCAGACTCCAAGCTCACTCCTTCCGGCAGTACGGTAGGGAGAACGACGCCGACGCCAAGTATTAATGAGCCAGTGGAAGAGTCGGCCGAGGAGAGCGCCGAGGAGCCAGCAACGGAGGAGCGGACGACTCCCAGGCAGCCGCTTCCCAAGAAGATTGTTGGACCGTCGCGTCCAGTGTCTACAGCTAGTAGCGTGGCGTCTTCGCGGCGGAGTGTCGCCAATTCGCGAATCTCCTCAGTTTCCAATGTACGGCCAAAGTCAACTGCTAGCGTCTCCAGTGTTGCCACCACGTCAACTGTCCGCAGAACGCTCAAGCCCCCAGTGCCGAGTCCCAGGCCAAGTTCCCGTGTATCGAGTGTGGCTGGCGCTCCTAGACCTGTCTCCCGTGTATCAAGTGCTAGTGACACCAGCACATCCGTGTACAAGACAGCAACGGCCAACTCTCGCAGCAGGAAGAGTTCGACCGCCAGTAATATGTCTACGAGCAGTGTCAAAACAAATGCCAGTACGCGTACGACTGGGACGACAAGCAAAACTACACCGAAAAAGCCGCCATCCATAACGCCCAGTGTCAAGAGCACGTTCTCCACTCGTAGTACCACTTCGCCTGCAAAGAAACCGGTTGGGAAGACTGGCGCTTCTACGTCAAACGAAAGGAAAAAGCCTGTACCAGTCCCTCCTCTGCCAAAAGCTACAAGGGTGCAAGCGTTGGTCGATCACAAGAAGACAGAAAGCGTTGCCTCCACCAACAGTACGGCGACCCTCAAACGGAAAGGTTCCGCGGATACCATAACCACCCCGGCCAATTCCAAATATCCTTCTTCCTCCGACTCGCTTCCTACGCCGCCGGAAACGCGTGGCGCAATGCTTGAGATTGGGATTCCGTGCATCATATCATCCCGACGAAAGCGATTCAAAGCGTACGCGCGGTATATCGGGGAGGTCGCAGGGGAGTCCGGCCCGTGGGTGGGTGTCGAAGTACCAGGGACGTACACTGGTGGCGACAACGGAGAGTGGAATGATGGGACGTGGGGTGGTATACGGTACTTTGACATCCACGGAGCGGCCGAGGCCTGGGATGACTTTGGCGGTGGCGGTGGGCGCAGCTGGATTATGAAGGGGACGAAGAGGAGCGCGGCTGATGGGTTTGCCGCCGGTGGGAGGAAGAGGATGCGAAGGAGCGCGAGCCCCAGTGGGAGTGAAAGCGAGGTGGGCATGGAAAGCCGAGGACTGTTTGTCCGCCCGCAACAGGTGCTCTATGTCGTGGATGCAATCGATGGGGATCTATAGGGACGGGATTTTCTTCTCCAGTTGGTCAATATGGATTTTTTATTATATCGTTAACAAGTCAATCCTTAAACTTATTGCTTTCCAGTTACCGTAATACTTATGGCCTTTAGGTACTGTTAAATTTGGCAACATCGATACATTACGGAATCTCCTTTGCTTTCGATTCGCACAACCCTGGGTGCCACAACGGGCAGTATATAAGAGGTGGCAGGCCTAGATAGCTATGTTTGCTCTCTTTTACATGCTGCTGCTACTCCTTCAGCTTCTCTTATTATTGGGCGGTGTCTATCTCGTCCTCTTACTGGCATGGCATGCTCTTGAGCTCTACACCATCGCGAAGAACGGGGAAGTACATGATCTCGAGCTTTTGCAGCAGCCTCGTGCGGACGGTAAGCTCGACGGGACTGCTGTGGTATGCGGAGGGAGGTACGTGCGTCGGGCGCTATATTGCGTGGGAGCTTCTGAATCTGATGCTGGTGTCACTGTATGCAGTATCGGGGGCCTCCTTGCCGCGCGAGTGTGTCAGAAGCACTTTTGCCAGGTCGTGATTGTTGAGCCGGAGGCGTGGCTCGCGACGGATGCAGGGAGACGCGTCGATGGGTGGAGGCAGGATCACACGCGGTAAACTCGTTTTAGGCTCACTTTGGCCCTACCGATGATACGTCGTTGAAAACAGGTCTCGCGTTATGCAGTACAGGTCTTTACAAGGTATGTGCTTGGTCGTGTAACCTTTTTCATCTACTACTCATCATTATTTATGCAAATCAAGGAAACCAAGGCGTCATCCTGAAATACCTCACGAAGATGTTCCCTGACTTCCAGGAAGAATGTCAACGCTCAGGGATTCAGTTGGTCCTGCCTCCTTCTCCGATGTGCAATCGTTGAATGAATACGACTCTTTCTTTGGCAGCGTTGGACCTGCTGATTTCGCAACAGCCTTCGCCGGAACTCTCGTCAAGTTGCCCTGGAAGTATTACACAAGAGAAACGATGCCGCGCACTATATTTAGCAGTCGTAAAGGGCTAGAGACTATCATCCGGTGTGTTGTATCCCGTCTCGATTGTCCATTAATCTCGACTGAGAGTACCGCTGCATTATAGACGTCTAGTGTTCGCTGATGGATCTGGCATTCAGCAGATGGCTGGTGTAGTTATAGGCGTGAAGCCCGACGAGAAAGATCCCTCGCGTATTGGACAAGTTTCTGTAAGAACTGATTCTGGGAATATCATTGATATCGACGCGTCTCTCGTCGTCGGTGAGTTTTCCTATTAGTTTCGAACATGTCGGTGTGCTTATTAATAATTTCTACTATCCTGTAGACTGTACTGGCGTCACAAGAGCGGGCGTGAAATGGCTTAGTCGAGCTGGTTACGGCCAGCCATCTGATAGGACTGCAAAGCCCTTGGATGAACTGAAGATCTCTTTCGACCAGAAGTTGCAATATTCTTCGATAATCCTCCACGTCCCACCTGAGTTGTTCGCCCGGCTGCCTCTTCCTGAGCACCGCCGAAGAGGCGCGATTTGTACCTACCTTGAAGATCAACCAAGCTTGGGCCGTCGTTTCTTCGTCCTCGCCAACATGGATGGAGACCAAAGTGAGTTCTCTACCATCTTCCTGATATAGCTGAAAAGGCACCGCGTAGTGGTGGTCTTTTGCGGTCAATCTAGCGACGATGCGCCACGACTCCGTTGTTTGGATGATATGCTACATCTCGCTCGTAGTCTCGTGCCGTTTAGGGATCCAGTGCCGCAATGGGTCTTTGACACGATTGAGATGCTGAAAGAGGTCGAGACTCGCGAATGTGTCTCCCAAGTGCGCGTCCGTAAGTAGGTTCTCGCTTCTAAGGAAACCATTTAATTAATGCAATACTACATACTACTTGCAGCGCCCATGGGGTACATCCAGTATCATCTCGCAGATAATCTGCCCTCGAACTTTGCAGCTCTAGGCGACAGTGTCATGTCCGGTAGGCGTTGAACGAGTGTCATGAACAGGGCCATAGCTGATTATTCTCGTCGTAGTCAATCCTACACTTGGGTTCGTCGTGAACGTTCAGTTTACCACAACGCATAATAACAACAGCGAGGCAGTCAGGGATGTCCAAAAGCCTGCAAGGGCGCCATCGTCTTGAACAGCATCCTTCATAGTGTCAAGTCGTCTTCCGGCGGTTTGTCAAAAGACTTTTCGACCAAGTTCTTCAAGAGGCATTATCAGAAAACCAATCCCTTGTGGTATGCACTTTCCCCCTCCATGGTAATGAATTTTTTTGGCTTGACTACTACCGTCGCATCTACTAGGCAATCCGCAAAGCTCTTGGGCAAGTTCTTTTCTTTTTGACTCGTGGTTAGCCAGATGAGTACTCACGAAAGACAAGACTATGGCATCCCTTGCACGGTGCCTTTGCCAGGCGAGAAGCTGTCCTCTGGAGCCTGGATGCGCGCGTATATTCGGCGCATGCAGATTCTCGCTATCACGGTGTGTAGCCTTCACTCGTCCTCCTCCTGCCAAGCTGCTAAAGTAATACGACCTCAGGATGATCACGCCGCGCTGACACTGTTCAGAGCATCGCACGACCTCGGTACTCCAATAGATCCATTCCATCCAGCACTGTTCATCAAGATAATGTGGGACGTATTGAGACGACCCCGCATCTAGACTGTTACGTGTAGTAGTCCTAACACAGATGCTCGTTGATAAATGATTCCTTCGCATCGTCAGCGTTGCCGTGCACAAGACATACTCCCTGTACACTGACAATTCAGTTGAGCTTCGTGTCAGCAGCCTCGAACCACCTGATCACTCTGAGTTGTCCTTGAACCTTCTAGGTGTATTACTCTGGTGAAACAGGAGATGACCTCTGGCCTTCTGATAGACTCTGAGTGTAAATGAGTGCAGTCTAAATTGAGACTCACACTTGGCTCGATGCCAGAGTAACCACGAGATTGAACGCCCAAAAATCCCTGTTTCTGGAAGCCTGCGATTCTATGTTACAACATATGTAAATTATGTCCATGCACTAATGGATGACTTCCCGTAAGAAAAATTGCTGTTGATGTTGTTGTAAATGTTCAAACTCCGCCCATCAAAAAACCATTACCTGCAATACTCAAAACCGTAAGCATTTGAGTAATTCGGACGATACAGATGATGGGTAAGGGAAGATATACCATAGAAGGAGCGTCCGCGAGGTATTTTGTCGGATCAAGACCTTTTTCGGCGTTAATTCCGGTATTAACATCTACAGAGGGGTCCCTAGGCCTTTTCAGATTGCGCGTTTGATGGGAGTTTTGAACACGGCTTTACACGGACCAGCATCCAAACGCGGTCTCGGCATCACGGCTGACGTTCATTATCAACAAAAATTCGTTGATAATCCTTACGGGAAGTCATCCAATGATTAGTCTCATCCTTGTAAGTACGTTGTTCTTCATGCGGTTTTCGGCATGATGTTCTTGAAGATCACGACACAAACGGTGACATTATCGGTTGTCTGGAAGCATGGTCAAACATGGGTGCAGACCTGAATAGATAAGGACTTACATGATGTGACAGGGCATACTTCAATAGCTTTTGACTTGCAGTCTGTGCATCGCTAATCTCCCGAATGAGATCCACTGCCGCCTGATCAGACGCGACGTCCCACAACTGACCATAGGTGAGATTGAGAAGACAATGACAAAAAAAGGACACGCACCCCATCGCACGCCAATATTAGAAATTCGTCGTCGTCGCAT
>QLPD01006907.1:0-45741 GCA_003314085.1 Hymenopellis raphanipes | reverse complement strand
ATACTCTGCGTCACAAAGTAAGTCATCGGGCCAAACCAAGGGGAACAACAAACATACGTTTCTTTGAGCTTCGAGCGCAGCACTACATGTCGCGTGAGCGTCCAAGCGAAAAGTGGTCAAAGGACCTACCCAACGATAAGCTGAATAAATACCAAAGCCGACATCTATGCGGCCTAAACGACCAACAAAGCCTCATGCGGCAACATCCATGGTCATCCGCCACGATAAGGCAAAAAAGACGACGATGCACCTGAAAAACCAATGTCAGACAACGGATGGCGCAAGAGATAAGCCTACTCGCGTCTGTTCTGTCGTAGCATTATATCCATCGCCCACAATCACGCGCGTATCGCCTGTGTCTCTGCGCACATTCAATGCGCCTCCCATGACTAGCGCGGGTGATCATCCCATCGGGCTGTCCCGGGTCATGAGGCGGCGTTACGAGACGCCCTAGCCCAACTGAGACGGCGCCTCGGGGAGTAGGTGGTAAAACCTCATAGCTGCTCTAGGAAGACGACAATGCTGGTCATGGTGGTTGTTGTTATAAGAACGAGTCGAGACAATGATGAGCCTGCACGCCCGCCTTTATACACGGCACGCGACGAGTCATGTCGATCAGTCAGGCGCGCACCCCGTGATTCTCATACACGGCGTCTTCGAACGCCTTCTCGCAACCTAGAACATGTCAAACCTGACAGACACGAATGGACAACGAGGCGCACCCATATCCGAGGAGAAAAGACGATGCGGGAAAGAAACCATACAAAGCAGAAAACTCTCTCAAGCAAAGTATTGACACGATCCTTATATCCTCCACACGCGATCAACGATCTGGTCATCGGGCCCGTCATGTTATAGTCGGAGAAAACACTCGCGAGATGTCGCTGTGGGGCCAAGGTGGTCATCGGGATGCGTGGGGACGTTCATCGGACTATCTCGCGCTCACCGACAGAAAATAGACTCGGTCTTGATGAATTAAGCTCGGTGAAAGTAGCTCGGAGTTCCCAAGCAACGCTAAACCCAAACGTGTTCGACCAGGATTGCATTAGCGATCGTGGAGCAACAGCTAAATCTTCGCAGAAATACGTTAGTTTTTAGTTGAAACAATGATGGTGGTGGCTCTTACACAAGGGTCTACCCCGACATGTATGGCACGAGGCGCAATTGATGGAAACGCCAGATGTCGAGGGAAAGGCGTCAATAGTACCACTGAAGATAAACCAAAGAAGCCGGCGCGCTTGGTAACGAGGAGAGTACTATCCGTCACACTCCAGACGGGAGGTGATTGATCACTGGAAACGTGGAGACGAACACAACGCTTCCGAGGCTTCGCATATATTGATCCTTTGCTGTCAGTTCGCGACTGCCATGAAAACGAGAAGCCGACATGTGATGATTCCAAGGCAACCGTGGAGGACGTATGATCGCGTGCCCAGGTCTTGATCGTGTAGGCAAGTCTCAGAGATGGACAGAAGCAAGAGAACAGTGCGAAGTTTCGAAACAAGAAACCGTGGACGGGATCCGGTCAACGCTGAAGATACGCGACTAGTCACTAGGACGGCATGAACGTCGACACGAAGGATATATAATTTTCAATGGATTAGCACATAGGCAGAGTTAATGTAGAGAGACTGATAGCCTTTGGACGACCTCGATCGCGCTAATCAAGTGATGCACCAGTGGTTACCCGCGACTGGCGGCAAATATAAGAGGGAACGATTGGCAGTTAGGTGTATGCCTCGACCTCCAATAGAACTGATCGTATTCGTATCAGCGCTTTCTCCATCCAAAGACGGGATAATTCGTACCCTTCCCATGATTAAAGCGGAATGTAGGTTGATAAGGACACGCACTGATACTACGTCTGTGAGCTGAAGATAAAATGTCCTCGACTATGCCAGACACGACGTCCCGACGCTGCTATCTGAAAATATGACATGGTGGTTGAAAAGAAAACGAGTTGACATTACATAATCAAGCAATTCTCTGCTTTGATCAAGATGGTTCACAACTTTATCTTAGGTCCTCCACTGTCTCCAACCTCGTGGTTGGCTAATCGTCTACGCACCGGAGCAACACTCCGTAGGCGGAATCGAAAGTAACACTGGAGTCTGACCGGAGTGCACGCGCGAGTTTGACAGCGAAGCTACGCTTTTCTTCTTTCAACCGCCATCACGAGTGCTGAGAGGGGATTGTGGAGAGGAAGAGGATCATGCTGCCTGTGGATCATACGTGGGAGACGATGACGGGGGTGACGTTGTTGGGGGATGCAGCGTATTTGACGACGGCGTTTTCGAGCAAGAGTGTGAATAATGCGCCGGTGGATGGGATGGAGCTCGCGCAGCAGGTTCCCGTGAGTTCATGCCTGTTTCTCTGCTTGGTTAGATACAGTCCTCTTACTGCTTTCGCAAGACAACCAACGCTATGTCTCTGCGGGTTCCGACATCCAAACATCCCCACTTTCCTTCATGTGTCCATGACCTATTAGCGCGGAGTAGCGGAATTCGCCACCCCAATACTATCTGTTACCGGAAATATGTGCTTGATGTCCTGGGTAAACCGTGATCAAACGTTCTAGGACTTGAGACGCATTTCGTGTTCAGTACAGAAACTGTCCGTTCCCGCTGCTCCGTATGAGTGGAATGGACTGCGAGTCGTACATTTCTTCAAGCCCTGGCATAAGTATATAAAATGTTTCTAAAACTACAACTCCACGGCGAAACGATACCGTAAGTTCAACTGTTACCAAAAAGAGCTCTCGTACGCACGATCCAGAAATTGGTCGTCGAAACTGCCTAGTTGCAGAAGCGGACCGACTGAGATATACCCACCATCCCCCGAAGGAAACACGCTCCACTCATCGTCAAGCAGCATCCGCATCAACTTCTTATCCATCCCCCAATTCCTTCGAATCGTACCAGATACTGCAGGTTTAGTCAACACATGCCGAACGAGTGCGCCCCGTCTGAGAAGAATGTCAACGACACGGCGGACAAAGACGCGCTCATGCTTCCTCTTCACCCTTGGCCGTGTGAGCAGAACCTGCAACGGAGTCAAACCAGCGTGGTTCTCCAAGTTCGGTTCAGCGCCGCATCCCAGCAGGAGCTTCGTATCCTCTTCGCTAACACAGCATTTCTGGAAGAGGAGATGCAGAGGAGTGTCCCCGCGAAGGTCGCCAGCGTTGATATTCGCCTGATGCCGTACGAGCAGCTTCAGCAGACCCCAATTTATGTAGTCATTCATGGCCACAAGGTGGACGGGGCGGACACCTTGGAGATTCTGCGTGTTCGGGTCCGCGCCGTGCTCCAACAACATGCGTGCCACGAAGACGTCGATATCGCCTTCGGGTGGTGAGATAGTAGGCTTGGTTGCGATGTAGTGTAATGGGGTAAGCGCATTGTCGTCCATTGCACCCACATCAGCACCCACTTCTAGTAACAAAAGAGCGCATTCGGGAGATGCTTTAAAGAATTGAGTAGGCGGAAAGAGGAATCCCGTGGCATAGTGCAATGGGGTGCGCCCACCGCTGTCGAGATGTCGTACGCTTCCAGCTCCCGACCGAAGTAGGTGACTAAGAATACGGGTGCATGATAAGTAGGCGCACAGATGAGTGAGCATGACCAAGTCTGCTTCAGGGCCGAAACTCATAAAGTCGTCGAAGTAACTAAAACCGAATATTAGAACTCATGACTAAAAAAGAGCGAAAGAGCAAGTGTACCTGTGGAAGGGTGATAAGCTCTTCAAGCAAAGCATCCTCCTTAAAATAGGGAGCACGTCACTAGGATCACATGTCTTATCAACATGGCGAATATGTACATGAGAGTCACTTTGAATATACGAGATCAAGGGGGTATATGGTGTGCTGTCCAGGAGCTTGTCCCGGAGGCAGTCTAAAAGATGAGAGGCCTTACAACACGCGAAGAAGACATCGCAATGGTCTTGCTGTATCGACGAGCACGAAAAGTATCGCATAGCCGGGGTATCAAGTCCGTAATCCTGGACCAGAAAATCGCGAACGGATGCGTGCACGAATTTGACGCCTTCATGGGAAAGCCCGACCAAGTTGGCACAGTCATCCACCAGACTTTTCGGATCTGTCACTAGCTTGGAAGCGTCCCATACAGTGTCCATCTCCTCAACAGCAATCGCCTGCTGCAGAAGGTTGAGAGGTACTGGGCCACCATAGCATAGCAACCACCTGAAAACACGCCTCACGCGAGCGCGACGCGGTTCTGATAGCTCGTACATATGCTGGAGAGCGCAATGAAAAGTAGTGATCAGTCCTCGAGGGAGCGAATCCAGCGCTACCATGATGTCATGGTCTGTTCTCTGCTCACAGAGATGCAGGATCTGAAGGTTAACCCATAGAAACCTATGATGTACGTTAATTAAGATCGCGACATAGACGAGGGCGGAAACTAACATCCCATCAGCTTGGGTAACAAGAGCATCGACAACCTGTTTAAACAACGCCGGGTTAGAGATATGAAGAGCAACCTCGTGTTCTTGAGGATTGTGGACACGCCTATGCACGTAGCGCCGGATGTCTGAAGCAACGTCTGCATCGGCGATTTCTATAATCCGCGCTGTCGTAAAATACAGCGATAACCGCACAATCGGCCGGCTGACGAGGAGGAGATTTAATTCCAGGCGCTTTAGGGCGGGTAATAAAAGCGTGAGGGCATCATCTGGACATTCATCCAGTGCGTCAATGACAACGTACACCCGCTTGAAGTGCTGGACAGCCGAACGGATAGCATCTTTCAATTCCTGAACCGTTTGCGACAAACACGTCTCCGTCTGATGCTGCAGGTACGTAGGGAGCTGTAACAGCAGCTGTCGGTATATCGAGCCCAGGACATCCAAAGGCTTTTGTCGAGTTGAATCGTCGTATCGGCAGTAGAAGAAGGATACAGCAATGTCGTAGGCCGGCAGGCTTTCCTGACGGCTTAGAAGGTCTTGGATTATCAAGGATCTTTACGGCTTTGTTAATACAACGGTTTGGTTTGTCGGCCCAGTTCGAACTCACGTTAGCACAGTCTTTCCAGTACCCGCTAACAACATAGCAGTGTTAGCCAGTATCAACATAAACAGACTAGGAACACATACGTTTCCCAACTAACCGCAATACGGATACATAAACACCGTCAGCTGTTATCCAACGTTTGTACTCCGGATGATGGAGTAACCAATGACCAAAGTCGGGATCATTCTTGATCTTGGCATAAACGTCTTCTTGGATGTCTGCGCACTCGGTATGAGGTATGCTGGCAATCAGATTTCTGAACCGACGTTCTAGACATATACCTCGTCACGCAATACAAACAACGAGGCGAGAAGATCATTACCATTTTCCTTTTCTCTGCTGTCAGCGGCGACCTCCCCTTGCCTCTGTATATCCTGGGTTGCCTTCGAAAGACCCGCTTCGATGCGGACAGTTGAGTGCTCGACATTCGTCAAATGCTCATCGACCTGAGTGCGGGTGTCAAGGTCGGTTATTCTGTCGGCGTGCTGGACCTCCTCCTTGAGACAGGACTGTATTTGATCAAGTTCGTCAACTATTCGGCGCATCTTGGCCTCGCGCCAAGGATGGACAGAAATGGCGAGGGTCATGAACGAGTCTGGAAGCGGGTTAGTCCAAATTGACGATTGGAAGACAGTTCAGCCACAGACTTCTCTGTTTCCCTGAATAAGGTTTATGGAAGACGTAGTGGACTTCATGGCAAAAGTCAAGTATAGCACCATAGACGAGTGCAAGAGCCTGACGGTTAAGCATAAGCGGTTGAAATCGCGTGTCACGGGCACGTACTTGTTGTACGGAGTTGGATGTTTTGTAAAGCACGAGAGCGTAGTCTTGATAAAAATGCAATCGACGCGAAATATCCGTAAGGGTGGTGACGATCATGTCAAAATACTTTGAATGGGAACAAACCACCTTTTTGACGCGTTTAGGAGACTGGAAGACTTCGAGGGAAAACACATGCCGTAAGAATGAACCGTATACATCCCCATACAATGCCGGCGACCTCTGGATGAGACGAGACACCCGCGTCGATGGCGCTGAAGAACTTCTCGAGCGGCTCGATGATACCGGTAAGCCAGTCCAGCGTCCTATGAATCGAATCTTTCGTCGTATACTTATCGGTTTCGGCGGTGATAATGTTCAACAGCTCTTCCGGGGTCGACGCTGTGAATAAAGGTGCGCCTGCGGGAAGCTGGAGCTTATTGATATGTGCCGACAGCGCCTCATCGAAAGCTGTTGGGACATCCATGAGCGGGCGGGCGTAGGATGCGCGCTCCCGACTCACCGGTGTTGCTAGGCGGAGTGTTTACTGCTATTTGGGCATTCAAGAGCGGGCGGGCGTGGGGTGCGAGCTCCCGACTCACCGGAGGTGCTAGGCGGAGTAGTGTTCATGGTGGTGCTGAAGAGAGGCGTGCGTGCGTGAGTTACGTCCTCGCTTCATGTCACAAGGCTGTATGGGACAAAGCTGTGATTGCGCCATGGACGGAGGAGCACAATCAGCGAGTGGCAGTACTAACACGATCCGATTTGACGCGACTTGGGCTGTAGAGTTAACAAAAGGAAGGTCATCATGTGGATCGGGAAAGAGCCAATAGGGAATGAGGGAAGTGTCAACCAGGGAGTCCTACAGCAACGAAAGTCACGTCGAGCAAGGTATAAGGTAAGAAGACGCACTGACAGATCCGGGGCGTTGGAACCGAATTTCCATGAGACAACAGGCTGGAACCCTTCCGAAAGGAATATCGGTGGATGAGAACGTGTCGAGGGTACCGCGATGTGCTGAGTAAAGAGACGAGATGTAATTCCTAGCCTAGATACACCCAAACTCGAATAACCAAAAAAGACTACAAGTTACAATTCCTATTACAAGTATGGTGCGAAGTTCCGCAACACGCTACATTTCATTCCACAAAGCAAGACAAATAATAGCACAAAAAAAGAAAAAAGCATAGAGAACAGATCGTTACACTTGTTTGATTTTGACATGAAATCACCTCCAATCTCGACCGACAAGTTTTCCATACTGCTGCTGCGGGGGCTGCACCTGCGACTGAGGCTGCTGTCTCCGCCGCCTCCCGCCTCTAGGCTGTTTCTGCTTTTGCGCGGATCTGCGACTCGGGGAGAGATCAACAGAAGGCGACGACACATCAACCCAACCAGGTCCGACATCGATCCATCCCGGCTTTCTCATACCAGGACTAGGTGTTCCGCGACGGGCAAGGACGTCAAGCATGTCCTTTCTCCTCCGGGGTGTTTTAGGCGGTCGCACGACGAACGGATCGCCTTCATCACTGTCGCTGCTGCCAAAGATGCGACCTGGGGTCTCGTCACCCTCGAATGGCTGGAACGGCAGCTCGTCGACACCAACGAGCCAACCCTGTGCGTCTCGGCGTACACGGACTGAGACAAAGGTGCGGGCTGCGGGGTTGAGCGGTGCGGGGGTGGTGGGTGTTCTTGGAGGAGACACGGAAGAGGTGGACGACGAGGAGGAAGACGATGAGGGGGACGACACGGGGGGAAGAGGCGTGCGGAGATGGAATACCGTCAAAGAAAGCGTGGAGGAGAGTCGTGTGTCGCAGGGGAGATGGTGATGGGGACGGAGATGGCGGCGTGTACACATACGACGGAGGATATGGATAGGAGGACGGGCAGGAGGACGGGGAGAAATTGAATCCAACGTCGGCCTCGTAGCGGGAGAGCGTGTCGAGGGCGCCGCGAACACCTGGGAGGGCGGGGTTGAGGTCGATGGCGGGGGTTGCGGGAGGGCAAGTCCCAACGGCGGATGGAAGAAGAGGACCAATGATGGAGGATTGAAAGGTCCATGATACGCCTGCGTAAGGAGTCTTCCACCAGTCTTTGTCCCTTTCCTGGTCCGTTTCGCTGGGTTCATCTACTGCTGTAGTACCCATCAAACACGGACTGTCTCCGTCCTGCACATCCAAGGTCGTCGTAGATGGCACGGTCAAGGACGAGGCCCGCTCTCGTGGTAGTACGTTCATCGCTGCCGCCACTGCACGTTCCAGCGGTACGCTCATCGTCGTTGCACGGTCTGGCGGGACACACATCTCCTCTCGCTCTGGCGGCACACTCATAGCCCTCGGCACCATCGGCCACTGGTCCTCGTCGCCCATCGCCGTAGCCAACAGTCCTATCGCAACGATCCCTGCTCGCTAGGCGCTAAACGGGCGGGAGCGTCAAAGCAAGGCAAAGGCTGTCTATGCAAGAGTGCACTCACAGCCTGGTCCGTGCACTAGCTCTGATAGTAGGATATGGTAAAGCACGCATAGGGCTACGAAGATAAACTGCCCCCAGCTATGCCAGCCACGACGTCCCTACGCTGTTATCTGAAAATATGACATGGTGGTTGCAAAGCAAAAGGAGTTGTCATTACATAATCAAGTGATTCTCTGCTTTGATCAACTTCAAGCTAGTTCACAACTTTATTTAGGTCCTCCACTGTAAGTTTCCAACCTTGGGTTTTCTAATCGTCTACGCGTTGGAGCAATACTTTAGCGTAGGCGGAATCGAAAGTGACACGGCCGTGGAGCCTTTGACGCGATCGAAATCCTAAACAGGAAGCTACGCTTTTCTTCTTTCAACCACTTCGAGAGCACCCCCACATCATCCTGTTTCCATTCCCATGATAGGAAAAGACCACTTCTCAGACTTGCACAGATTCATTTGGAGTCGTGGTCTTCATTCTTTCGAAGCCAAGTTCCGCGATAACCAGGCTTGTCTCCCTTAATGACGACCATGACACGCTTTCGTTTGCAGCAGTTTATGTGAGCATTCTTACATTACCGAGTCTTCAATGGAGCTCGAGCGCATACTACACAGGAAAGGCACTTCACGTTTATTGACGCCGTAGATGGACTGAGCAGTACGTCAATATTCCTGTATGTTCAGGCGTGCGCTGCTAACCATTCAAGTTAACGTATAGCCTCGTATAGCGCGACGAATCGGCATGACAGTTAAAATAACAGAAGATATCTCTATCTTGTCGCGGTGCGCGAGTCGCTCCCCAGCGCCGGCAGAGAAAGTGTACACGTCCCAACGGCACAGGCCTCACAAGTTCGGATGAGCACCCGGACGGCTGGGACCGGGCACACCTGCTTGTAATCTACCAGCTAATTTTAGACATCAATACGCGTCTCTCCAAGCGCGTAGCAATCTTCACCCGTGTGTTAACGGCACTGCGACAGCAGAAATACCATAGGGGATTACAGCACTCTTTCCAATATGCGTGACCTAGCCGTCTCGTCTTTGCGCGTATCCTCCATCGAGGTGGTCTCACTCCCACTCGATGTATCTGCGTTCTAGACTTCTTAATGTCCTCCGACCCTCCTCGTCACTCCAAGCGAATTACTGCGACAAATACGAAAGACTACGCGAAGCCCCACCTGACCAGCGTCTCCAGACGTGGATGTCGCAGATACCGAGGAACAGTCCCCTCAGAGAAAGTTCCGGAAACGCATCAAACCTAGCGCCGCCATCGAATCCTCTAACCAACCACCTCAGATTAGAACAAGGGAAATTAGGACAGTTTACCGGAATAACGTTTCCTTCGAGGTTTGGATCATTTCTGCTTCGCAATTCATTGTTTCTGATTTCATTTAACTCCAGATCCTTTCGTACCTAGAGTTTCTCGCACGACGAAAACGCTAGGCGAGATGGTTATGACCAAAGGGGTGGCCTTTGTCTGGGAACGTGCGCTTCTGAGAATGGAAGGGTCTTCCGCCTACAATCGACGGGCCCAGCGAGCCGCAGTATGCGAATCTGCTATTTGACAACCACTGGCATGTACGTGTGCTCAGTTACGGAGCTTTGACTTAGAACTGTTCGAAGACGCCGACCAAGTACATTCAATGGCAAATACGAACGAGACTACATAAAGAATGCTTGAAGAAGGAAACGATGTAAGTAGGCCCGGTTTCTTAGAAGAATCCTTTATTCATCACTCAAAGCATGGCAGCTAGGCAGCAACTTCGGTCTCATGGGTTCATGGACTCATCTCAATCCCAAGAGTTGCTTGCGATTACTTCGCATTTCAAGCATTCTCGCAGTAAGCTCTAGGTCTGTTTCCTCAGCTTTCCGTGATGACTGAACTACACGCCTAGTAGAAACTGTACATATCCTAGGCACGTACGAAAGCCTGGTGGAAAAGAGTGCGCCGCTCCAGCATATATCGCCCAAGTACGGGGTTTGGCTCGCGGAGAGGAAAAAGGAGATCTCAGCACTTGTTAGGGTGAGCTACCGATGTAGAGGATCGAACACAGGCTCGACTGTTGTTGAAGTCCTGCAAGAAGCCTTGTAACGAGTTCCTTGCATTCGTCGAGAGTGTACATATCCGTTAGTACAATACGGAAGTCCGTCTAGCAAGCGTCTGACTGACATGATATATAAATATGGCGTGCAGCTGTGGCAGTGGCTTGAGTAGAGAGTCGAGATGTCAAGAGAGTTACTTACCGAAGAACAAAAAAACGAAGCGAGGTAACGTGTAAATGAGAGACTTTTCTGAGAAATTAAGTGACCATCGAAAAGGAAGATAAGAACACGGACATACAGGTCGTGTAGGACGGCGGTCTCCAACGTCCAATGGTTCGAATAAAAAGGAGGTCCCGTCGGGAAGCATGTCGAGGTGAAGACCAAGGAACAGGTGGGAGACAAAGCAGGATCACGATCTACACAATGATTAGCGACCAACGCGCGAAGAGCACCATGAATCCATACCCCGGTAAACCTTCTCCAGGCGCTACCGGCGCTCCACTTGACGAACCCTCTCCAGGCGTCCCGCCTCCTATCGGTATCGGGGAGCCGTTAAGACTGACCATCCGCGACCCCGGCTCTGGCTGGACATGAATATGAATCCTCCCAGTGTCGTCTCTGGTGTAGACTCTAGACTGGAACTGTTGGTCTACGATGTCTTCGCGGGGATCGGGCCTGATTTTGCGCTTCCGGCCTGGGTCGGCGAGGTGGCAGCAGTCTAGGATGAGGATGAGGCGTGTGTGGTTGTGGTGTGTGAGAGGGAGGGCTTACAGCAGCAAGTGAGGATGTATCTGAGGCCCATGATGATGGGGGGAAGGAGGAGAGGAGCACTGGTGATCGAGGACTAGGAGTACCCAGGAGACGTTCGTGATCATCATCGCGGTTTCAATTGATGAAAGTAAGGTAAGTACACAGCCTACATCGCTATAATCTTTCTACCAAACGGGCCGCATGGCATCAGCTTTTCGCCCTCAAAGATGCAAAACCCCCTTGTGATCTCGTTTAAACTAGGAAGCGGCACTGCCCACAACACCGCTACAGCGTCAGGCGGGCAGCCAGCGAGGCGTTGCAAAATTGTGTGGTCTGTGACTTGGAATACTCTTACAGGCCAAGTGGCGCTTTTAAAGTCGATCTCGAGTGCGACTTCTCGGGGGAGGAGTAATGGGTGTTGACTGATAAATGA
The DNA here is from genome assembly GCA_003314085.1 of Hymenopellis raphanipes. Lineage (NCBI taxonomy): Eukaryota > Fungi > Basidiomycota > Agaricomycetes > Agaricales > Physalacriaceae > Hymenopellis > Hymenopellis raphanipes. Next base: position 34,270 of record QLPD01006907.1, on the reverse strand, counting down.
GGCTCGCCGTTCGGCGATTTCCACACGCCGGGGCCCTTTGAAGAGTTCGTATTGAACGAGGTGGTCGAAGAAGGCGGTTCGCCAGCCACCGTCGGGATCGTACCTGGACAATGCTAGCGAGGTGCCGACTGCCATGGATGTAAGTAAGGGTTTTCAGATGGATGGGGAGAAAGTGCGTACAGCGATAACGGTCTGATGTGTCTCGACACTTGCTTCGATGGGAAGCCCAGTCCGACTTTTGACAACTCGGAGAACAATAGAAGACGCGCTTGCAGCCGCTGCAAAGGTACGAGCATGCCTTCGCTCGACACTGTAAGTTCCACAAGTTCAATACTTAGAGGATGTTTCGGTTGAAAGCGAAAATTCCGTACCTTCTCAACGGAGCACAACCGGAACTGACGAACATCAGCGTGTAGCATCGCTGGGGCGAGCTTCTTCATCGTAGCGATGAGCACCTCAAGCGGCCTACGAATCTCTCCAGGCAGTTGAGCCATATCCAGAGTCGGCGTTGCATCTCGCAAGACTCTTTCGATGTGGCGGTAGACATCCGGATCAATACATTGCAAGCTCATCGTGTCAATGAGCTTGTACATGTACAAAGCCATCGACCCGATGACGCAGTTACGGGGTAAAAGCAAGGTTTGTAGGCCGCGGAGGTTGAATAGAGGGATGAGACCTCGATCGGCTTCGTTCAAACCTAGTTCGAGGTAGGTTAGGCAGGCGTGGGATATGTCGTCTGCTTCAACTTGAGGGGGTTTACGAGCGATGGAGGAGAGGTATTTGAATACGGTGATGAGGGTTCCGTGGTGGAAGAACATTACGCGGAGGGGTGCGGGGGTGGAGCAGGTGAGGATGAGGAAGTGGAGTGTAGCTGCGATGTCCTTTGAGTTCTTGTTGGTGGGGCGGAGCATGTCTTTGGCGCGGTGAACGCAAGAGATGGATATGTCGGAAGGGATAGATTCGAAGAGGGGGATGTATCTGCGGTTGTCGCCGTGGAGGTCGTGGTCTTTTGTCATCGTTGACGTTAGACACCAGCGCATGCTCTGATGTGCGTTACCGTAACTCTCTACACGGCTGAATATTTTGATCCATGACCGCACCATGGAGTTTACGACGGTGTCTGACATGAGGCCGTTGTAGAAGAGGTTGTCGACGTCCACTGAGGGATGGGTCATGTCCCCGATGATTATGGAGAGTGGGTCGAGGATGGCGGGGATGTATTCGGAGAATGTTAGCTCTTCTAGGTTCGATGAGAACTCGGAGAAGAGTTTGGCAGAATATGAGGAGAGGAGAGGCCAGAGGTCGAGAAAGTGGCGATAGATGATGAGCCCGTCGTCGCCACCGTGATGCGCGTAGTCGTTTAGAGCGTGGAGACAAGCAGCGTGAAGGCGGAGGGAGGTGAGGTCTAAGGAGATAAGTGCGCTAGTGGATATAGCAGCGCGGAACCAGAATTTTATGATTTCGGACAGGTGAGGGAAGTGGCTTGTTTGTCGGGTTACGATTGTCGCCACCTGCGGAATGTTGTTGAGCGCATCGGAGGGAGAAGATAAGGCGGCTTTCTTGGGGGAGCGTCAGTATATCGTAGATGGTCCACGAGGACTATCTTTACCTTCAGTTTCAAGATACTTGGGGAGCCCATGTTGTAGTGAAGGATGTAAAGTGGCTATCAAAAAAGCGAAGTTCAGCTCAGCGCTATTTTGCGATACAGAACTTGAGATAGCGTTTTAACGATCAAAATGAAGAGCTAACTTTGATGATGTATGGCGTCGAAAGGCGAACTAGAGATGTGTTGGGTTGAAGGAAGAAGAGTGCCAACACAGCCGCATGTGGGAAATTTAAACGTCTATTGTTCTCACCCCTGGTTATCCCCATTCAGCTAAAGCCCACACTGGAAGCGTCTCGACGATTCAGTCGCCAGGATGAGCAGCGCTGATTGGAGAGAGGATCCGCAGTGTAAAGACGTAAGCCATTGTCATCGAAGTCGAAGTCTACAGGAACGCCGAGCCGCCGGCACGCTTCCGCCCCGATGCCTGTTCATCTCTTAATTGCATCGGAGTGCATGAGTACTATAATGTACATACAGCCGCATGAGTACGCTGTAAGTACTTGTATTTCCATGAATATCATTCCCTTGTTACTCAAATTCCGTTTGCATGACGCCGTACGATGCCTCGAACATCGTAGAACCCTTGGGCTTCCACGTTGGTCGTTGCTCTTGGCTGACGATGGAACTAGCTTGATACATCATGCGCTCCGAGGAGAACGATTATCATTTTTAAATCTCATGGTTTCTAGGCCATGGAACTGAGGACACGGCGACACCATGAAGTTACTATTAGACGCCGCAACTTTTAATCAAGACTTTGTAAGCACTACGGTCTGGTTCGTGGTTGGGAATGCGCCAACCAGTCGTACAGAGGGGAAGAAAATCTGGCTGAATTCACAACAACGATTTTCAGGTGTGAGAGATCATTTGATAGCTACAACATGGTCGAGAACACTTATAATATCAAGAGAAGTGGATACCAAAGAGATAGAAAGCGGCTTAATAAAAGGTGGCGGCATTGACTACTACTACGCGAATCGACTCATATCGTGCACCTCGGGACTCAACTTACGCTGGGAGAGTGCGAGAGCGATCACTGCCAGGCAAGCACAAAAGAGCATGACTGTTCATTCGGTCAGGTTGGCATGAGAGACTCGGATGAATGGATTAGCACTTGCCTCCGAGGATGATTAAGGCCAACGCAAGGGGCTGCATGGCAGTGGTACGCGGTTGAAAAGGTAATAGAATGGGCGTCGATCTCGGGATCGTGTAGTAGGAGATAGAAGGAAGGAAGAGGGGAAAGGGATGTTCCTGGCTTGTTTCGAGGAGAGACGCTGATAGTAGACTTTTCAGTCGCCGGCGGTGAGGATGAGCGTCGATTTAGAGATTGGGATGGGTGTGGGAAAAGAAGAAGAATAAATTACAGGAAAAGAACGAACCCGGTTTTATATCTGGAGGGGAGACGCTGATCGTGCCTTTGTACTCGCAATGTATTGTTCCAGGCGGGATCATGATGGAGGCAGACAAGACGGATGGCTGTGTCGAATGTTCTCGAAGACGTACAGGAAGGCGATTTCAGCTCAAAAGGGAAGTGATGAACTCTGCGTTTAATCGCAGTTGAAGGGAACATCCGTACAACGATATCTGATCCTAGCAAAAGAGGGTGGAAAAGTAATATCGAGCGCGAGAAGTGCTTGTGTAAAATCGCCTGTCTGGAGGTCTCGGGTGATAGCTATCTTCGTCCTCGCCCTGATGTGGCGAAAGCAAAATGCGGTTGCCCGGGCCGTGCCGTCCTTGCCGTCTTTGTTTGGTCTTTGCGGCAAATGGATACTGCGACGACCGGCGGGATACGTCGCAAGCAACAACGGCCGTCATGCACTATGCGCCCCCCACCGCCGCTTTCGTTTACAGTAGGACGACGCTCAACGACGGGCGTGAGATGATGGCTCGTGATCCGAACACGCGCCGACGAGTGTATAAGGCCACACGCACCCTATGCTGACTCATTCACTCCCACCACGACTAGATGCCACTCCTCTGCCTTTCACTCTAACAGCCATACAACAAACGCGTGCTCTACCATATACGACTATCAGAGCTAGTGCACGGACCAGGCTGTGAGTGCACTCTTGCATAGACAGCCTTTGCCTTGCTTTGACGCCCCCCCGCCCGTTTAGCGCCTAGCGAGCAGGGATCGTCGCGATAGCACTGTTGGCTACGGCGATGGGTGACGAGGACCAGTGGCCGATGGTGCCGAGGGCTATGAGTGTGCCGCCAGAGCGAGAGGAGATGTGCGTCCCGCCAGACCGTGCAACGACGATGAGCGTACCGCTAGAACGTGCAGTGGCGGCAGCGATGAACGTACTACCACGAGAGCGGGCCTCGTCGCTTACCGTGCCATCTACGACGACCATGGATGTACAGGACGGAGACAGCCCGTGTTTGATGGATACTACAGCAGTAGATGAACCCAGCGAAACGGAGCAGGAAAGAGACAAAGACTGGTGGAAGACTCCTTACGCAGGCGTATCATGGACCTTTCAATCCTCCATCGTCGGTCCTCTTCTTCCATCCGCCGTTGGGACTTCCCCTCCTGCCACACCCGCCATCGACCTCAACCCCGCCTTGCCCGGTGTTCGTGGCGCCCTCGACATGCTCTCCCGCTATGAAGCCGACGTTGGATTCCATTTCTCTGCGTCGTCCTCCCCGTCCTCCTATCCATATCCTCCGTCGTATGTGTACACTCCGCCCTCCCCGTCGCCATCACCCTCTCCCCTGCGACATACGACCCTCCTCCACGCTTTCTTTGACGGTATTCCCTCCCCGCACGCTTCATCCCCCGTGTCGTCCCCCTCATCGTCATCCTCCTCGTCGTCAACCTCTTCCGCGTCTCCTCCAAGAACACCCACCACGCCTGCACCGCTCAACCCCGCCGCGCGCACCTTTGTCTCAGTCCGTGTACGCCGAGACGCACAGGGCTGGCTCGTTGGTGTCGACGAGCTACCGTTCCAGCCATTCGAGGGTGATGAGACGCCAGGTCGCATCTTTGGCAGCAGCGACAGTGACGAAGGCGACCCGTTCGTTGTCCGACCACCTAAAACGCCCCGGAGGAGAAAGGACATGCTTGATGTCCTTGCCCGTCGGGGAACGCCTAGTCCTGGCATGAGAAAGCCGGGATGGATCGATGTCGGACCTGGTTGGGTTGATGTGTCGTCGCCTTCCGTTGATCTCTCCCCGAGTCGCAGATCCGCCCAAAAGCAGAAACAGCCTAGGGGCGGGAGGAGGCGGAGACAGCAGCCACAGCCACAGGTGCATCCCCAGCCACCGCAACAACAGTATGGAAAACTCGTTGGTCGAGATTGGAGGTAAAAAAAAGTGTAACGATCTGTTCTCTATATGCTTTTTCTCTTTTTTGTGCTATTATTTGTCTTGCTTTGTGGAATGAAATGTAGCGTGTTGCGGAACATCGCACCATACTTGTAATAGGAAATGTAACTTGTACTGTTTTTGGTTTATTCGAGTTTGGGTGTATATAGCCTAGGAATTACATCTCGTCTGTTTACTCAGCCCCTCGCGGTACCCTCGACACGTTGTCATCCACCGTTATCCCTTTCGGAAGGTTCCAGCCTGTTGGCTCATGGAAATTCGGTTCCAACGCCACCGCATGTGTGAGTGTCTGTCAGTGAGTCTTCTTACCTTAGACCTTACTCGACTTGACTTTCGTTGCTGTAGGACTCCCTGGTTGACACTTCCCTCATTCCTCGACATGATGACCTTCCATTTGTTAACTCTACAGCCCAAGTCGCTTCAAATCAAATTCACTTACATCACTCACTGCCATTCGCTGTTTATGAGCCGCCGTCCTCGACGGAATCGCCACTTGTGCCGTACAGCCTTGTGACATGAGGCGAGGACGTAAGTCACGCATGCGCGTACGCCTCTCTCTCCTCTGTACCACCATGAACACCACTCCGCCTAGCATCCCCGGTGAGTCTTGAGCTCTCATCCTACTGCCACCTGCTCATGGGCGTCCCAATAGCATTCAACACCCCGCCTAGCATCTCCGGTGAGTCTTGAGCTCTCATCCTACGCCCGCCTGCTCATTGATGTCCCAACAGCTTTCGATGAGGCGCTGTCGGCACTTATCAATAAGCTCCAGCTTCCCGCAGGCGCACCTTTATTCACAGCGTCAAGACCGGAAGAGCTGTTGAACATTATCAAGGACACAACGAAGAAATATCTTGTACAAAGTTCGATTCATCGGACACTGGACAGGCTTGCTAGGACCATGGAGCCCCTCGAGGCGTTCTTCAGCGCCATCGACGCGGGTGTCTCGTCTCATCCAGAGGCCGCCGGCATTGTATGGGGATGTATACGCTTCATAATTACGGTATGTGTTTCTCCCTCGAAGTGTCTTTCAGTGTCCTAAACGCGGAGAGAAAAGGTGGTTTTTTCCCATTCAAAGTACTTTGACATGATCGTCACCACCCTTTCGGATATTTCGCGTCGATTACACTTTTTTCAAGACTATGCGCTCGTCCTTTACAAAAAATCCAGCTCCGTACAACAGGTACGTGACCAGAACACGCTATTTCAATCTCTTATGCGCTAGCGTCAGGCTCTTGCACGCGTCTATGGTGCTATACTAGACTTTTGCCAGGAAGTCCACTACCTCTTCCATGAACCCAATTCAGGGAATCGAAAGCGTCTGTCGCTGAACTGCTTCCCAATCGTCAATCTGGGCTAACTAGCTTCCAGGCTCGTGGAAGATACTCACAACTTCTATCAATCCATGGCGCCAGGACAAGATGCTCAAAATAGTTGACGCACTTGATCAAATAGAGTCCGATCTCATGAAGGAGGTCGAGCATGCCGACAGAATGACCGGCCTGGACAATCGTAATCACGTCGATGGGCATTTGAAGAATATCGAAGCCGGTCTTCAGGGGCAAGCAAAAGTCGCCGAGGAGTCACAGAACGGTAGAGATCTTCTCTCTTCATAGACGAATTATTTGACCAGTTCATATCCAGATCGTCGATGCAAAGAACTTATTGCCAGCATACCTCATACTGATTGCAGAGGCATACACGACGAGGTTTACGCCAAGATCAAGAATGATCCCCGCTTTGGTCATTGGTTACTCCGTCATCCGGCGTATGAAGGTTGGATAACAGCTACCCGGGGAGATTTCTTCATATGGCCGGACTGTAGTGACTCGCTAGGCGTGTTGTGGTTAGTTGGCAAACGTATGTGCTACTAATTTGTTAATATTGATACTAGCTAACAACGTTATGCTGTTAGCGGGGGCTGGAAAGACTGTGCTAACGTGAGTTGGAACTCGGGCGACAAACCAAATTGTGGTACTAAAAAGCCGTAACAGATCCTTGATAATCGAAGACCTTCTAAGGCGTCGGGAAAGCCTACCCGCCTACCACATTGCAGTGTCCTTCTTCTACTGCCGATACGACGATTCAACTCGACAAAAGCCTTTGGATGTCCTGGGTTCGATATACCGACAGCTGCTTTTACAGCTCCCTATTTACCTGCAGCACCAGACGCAGACGCGTTTGTCGCATACGGTTTCGCAATTGATCGATGATATCTGCTCGGCAGTCCGGTGTTTCAAGCAGGTATACATCGTCATAGATGCACTCGATGAATGTCCAGCCGATGCCCTCAATCTTTTATTACCAGCCCTAAAGCAATTGAACGGGAATCTCCTCCTCGTCAGCCGGCCGATGCAGCGGTTCTCGCAGAGTTTTGGGGCAGCGCGGACCATAGAAATTACGGAAACAGAAGTTGCTTCTGACATCCAGCGCTACGTGCATAGACGTGTCCACAATCCTCAAGAACACGAGAACGCTCTTCATGTCTCGGATCCAGCATTGTTTAACGAGGTCGTCACTACTCTTGTTAACCAAGCTGATGGAATGTTAGTCTCTACCCGTCTACGTCGTGACCTTATTAACGGATGATATCATAGGTTTCTATGGGTTGACCTTCAGATCCAGCATCTCTGTGAGCAGAGAACAGACCACGACATCATGGTAGCGCTGAATTCTCTCCCTCGTGGACTGATGGCTACCTTTCATCGCGCTCTCGAATATGCATACGAGCTCTTGGAACCGCGCCGCGCGCGCGTGAGGCGTCTTTTTCAGTGGCTGCTATGCTATAGCGGCCCCGTACCTCTCGACCTTCTGCAGCAGGCGGTTGCTGTCGAGGAGATGGCCACTGTATGGGACGCTTCCAAGCTGGTGACACATCCGAAAAGTCTGGTGGATGACTGTGCCAATTTGGTCATGCTTTCCGATAAAGGCGTCCAATTCGTGCACGCATCCGTTCGCGATTTTCTGGTCCAGGATAGCGGACTTGATACCCCGGCTACGCGATATTTTTCGTTCTCGTCGATACAGCAGCAACATTGCGCCGTCTTCTTCACATGTTGTAAGGCATCTCGGCTTCTCGACTGCCTTCAGGACAGCATACCGGATACACCGTTGATCACATATATTCGAAATGACTCTCTTGCACATATCCGCCATGTTGAGGAGACATGTGACCCTCGTGACGTGCTCTCCGTCTTTAAGAGCATGCTTTGCTTGGAGAGCGTATCACCCTTCCACAGGTACACTTGCTCTTCGCTGCTTTTTCGTAATTGCGAGTACTAATATTCGGTTTTAGTCAGTTCAACCCTTTCATGAGTTTTGGTCCTGAAGCAGACATGGCCATGCTCTCTCATCTGTGTGCATACTTATCATGCCCCCGTATCCTGAGTCAGCTACTTCGGTCGGGAGATGGTAGTGCATCGCATCGCGATAGCGATGGGAGAACACCGTTGCACTATGCCACGGGGCTCCTCTTGACACCGATCCAAATCACTGAAATATCTCTCGAATGCGCCCGTTTGTTACTAGAAAAGGGTGCCGATGCGGGTGCAATCGACAACAGCGCTCTTACCCCATTACACTACATTTGTGCCAGACCTGGTAGTATCGCTTCACGCGAACGTGGGGCGGATCTCACATTGGCACAGATCTTGTTAGAGCACGGCGCGGACCCGAACGCGCAGAACCTCCAAGGTGTCCGCCCCGTTCACCTTGTAACCATTGATGATTACCTAAATCGGCCTCTGTTGGAGTTACTTGGTGCGAATATCAACGCTGGCGATTTCCACGGGGATACGCCTCTACATCTCCTCTTCCAGAAACGCTGGGTCAGCCATGGAAATACGAGCTTTGTGCTCAGCCTCGGAGCTGACCCGAACCTGGCGAACCACGCTGGCTTGACACCGTTCCAGGCCCTGCTCACACGGCCATGGGGGAACCGGCATTATGACATGGTCCGACGTGTGGCTGGCCTTCTTCTGAAAAACGGTGCACTCGCTCGGCATGCGTTGACTGAGCCTGAAGTCTCACGTACGATTCGGATGACATGGGGGAAAGATAGGATGATGATGCAGATGCTTGTTGATTCGGACCTGAGCAGTTGCATGATGATACATTCGCAGCGCGCTGGCTATAGCTCAATGGGCCTGCTTCTGCAACGAGACATTTCCGACTACCAATTTCCCGGTCGTCCTAACGAAAGTTCTGTATGGTAATAGTTGAACTCACGGTATCGTTTCGGTGTCTGCTATTAGCTTTAGGAACACTGTATGTATGTTAGGGCTTGAAGAATGTATGGCTCACGGTCCATTCCACTGATATGGAGCAGCGGGAATGGACAGTTCTTGGGACAGTTTCTGTACTAAACATGAAATGCTTTTCAAGTCCTGAAAGTTCGACCACGGTTTATCCGGAACCGCGACACTTATCAAGTGAATTCATGAATGGCCCCCTGAGGACATCAAGCACATATTTCATGTAATAGATTCCGACTTCGTGCAAAATTAGTCTTGAGGTGGCGAATTTCGCTACACCGCGCTAACAGTTCATTGAAAGGAAAGTGGGGATGCTTGGATGACGGAACCCGCACAGATTACTCACCAGTGCTAACGTCAATATGTACTTAGCAAGCAGAAGGAGTAAGGGTTATTCGATTCGCCTTGGTGACGAATATTTTTAGTCGCATATCTCATCCGGATTGAGTTCGACATCCGTCCAACTGTGATCTGGCGCTTTTCGATCTTCTTACTGGCACATCAACTTCAGGCGGTTACGGTGCTCAAAGAAGTAACTGGCGCATGAACAGCGTGTTTATTGCATCAGAAACCACCGTGTAGGGCGGCGAGGAAGAGGGAAACTAAACTGGACGCTTTCAAGATGCGATACATTTTCCGTTTCTTTGAGGACCGCTTTGTCGCTGCCTGACCATGGAGAGGCGGTATGATGCAAGCACGGCGTGTTATTTCCGACGTGGCCATAGTCGGTGGCGTAGTACTGGTACAGGTACTTGCCACGTCGCTTTAGAGCGGCACTGTAACCAACAGCGAAGTAGGGGGGGGACGCAGCGGACATTGTAGCGGAGAGTTTGCCAGTCAAGGAGTATAGTTTAGAGATATTTTGAACCTGTTCCGAGTGGCAAATGCTGGACAGACGCTTCTAGGGACAAGACGAACCATAAGGAAGACCTGTCGGTTCTCTATTCCAGACTCAAGTTGATTCTTCGAAAGTAACGATGCGACTATCACCTTAGTATAAAACGACCTTGTGTTCTTTCATCGTGCCGTTGCCGTTGAACTGTCGCCTCGTAGTAAGAGGTCGAGAAATCCTGATGGGTAGAAGGCGAAGATAGCTGGAGGAGTGACAGACGTAGGCGTAGAGTTTTTCCCCTTTTCAACCTCCAAGGTAAGTCGTAATCGTGTTAAGCCATCAGATCCAAGCAACATTTAGCTGACAAGGCAGTCCTTAGCAGATAGAAGTACAAGAGTTCGTGGTCGTATGAGCGTCATATTTGTGCTTATGTTCGTTGAGGGAAGACCCACGGGCAGAGTCGATGATGGCGTTAGACAAGGATGTCGTGTTTGTAATTGGATCAAATGCCGATGCGATTGGTCCCTTCGTAGCTCCCAGGGGTCAGCGATTCATGCTTTCCTGACAAGCAGCAGCGAAGTACTGATCTGTCCAGTCGAGGTGTCCAGACTGAAGTAGGATTTAACGGTCGGCAAAATCTTGAAGCGGTACGCCACTGCGCTGCTCGTACCGTCCGAATGGCACTGTCTACTTATTCGGGAGAAGACGAACCTCAAGGCAGAGGCGCCAGTTCGTTAGTGGAGCAAGTTTGAGTCATGTTCTCCGAATGTAACCCATATGATGAGACGGGATCAGGACAACCTTATTAGACATCGGACATGGGATAGACATGACGTCCATGGAACCACTCACCGCCGCATTTTGCGGTGCAACTTGGGGGGTAGTACTGGACGCCGTTCGAACTTTCCGGCCCTTGTTCCGGCCTCTCTTGAAAGGTTATCCTTTATGGTATGAATTCCACTTCGGCATCACGCGTCATGACGCCGACCATTTGAGTGCGCACTTTAGTGCATATGTGCTCCATTTACTCAGAGATTGGGAGAACAAAACTCAAGGCTGTGTACCAGTCGATCGGACCGGAGAAACCGGAGAGTTGCCGCCGGGCGGCAGTTCATTTTCCGACGTACTAGGCCTCCTTTTTATTCGGGACATTGGATACCTCGTCCTTAGGCGTCCTACACGACTCGTAGGTCTCCTTTGTTAACTTCCTTTTCGACGTTCGTTTAACTTTTTGTACTTTGGTAAGGAATCCAGTTGGCGTCTTAACTTTCTGCTCAAACAACCGCCACAGTAGTCTCGTAAACCAGCCTCAACGAGAGAAGAAGGGATGCTCACAACTTCTCTGAGTAGACCGCCACAGCTGCACGCCATATTCATATACATTGTCTTGCTTGACGGACTTCGGGATTGTACTCACGAACATCTGGATTTTTTTCTCAATGTACATGTACGCTGTCGACGAATGGAATGAACTCGCGTTTATATTGGGATAAGTCGTTAAGGAGGTGGAATAGGCAATATCTACGGGTAACAGACTATTATACGTGTCTATGGTATCGAAGGTTCTAAGTATGAGGCTAAGTACGAGTCGGGACTAATGTATTAGAAAACTAAAAAGAGGGCAAAACCATACACTCAGGCAACCGATCCCTGAAACGCACATCCAACCCCTCATCAACAAGCCCCGCCCAATCAGCACACTCCTCAAAGCCCACAGCAGCCTTGTGCTCCGTCGCCAAAACCACACTCTTAATCGTCTGTTTGGCCCATCGATACCCCAACATCGCCAACAACGCATCATTCAAAGGACGATCTGGAAGACTCGCCCCAGCGAGATCAAGAGTCCTGAGCTCCGGCACCAAGCAAGACGACAACCGCCGGAACAGCTCGCCCATCGTCGACTGCTTGATAGGATGCAGTGAACGCGTGCTGATAACCAGCGTCTGGAGCTTCGGCGTAAACTGCAGGATATCACACAGAGAAGCCTGCGTCGCATCATCGAGAGACCCCTGGACGAAATGAACACGGAGCGTAACAAGCTCGGGCGCAGTATGCTTCGTGAACGTCGGCATGACAGAGAGCCTCTCATAATCGATGGGCGGTGAGAGACGCAGGTCGGTAAGGTGGGGAAAGCGGAACGATTCGAAAATGTAGGACATGTACGAATTTGGCGATATGACTGGGTCTTTGAGAAAAATGTCGAGGGTCTCCAGTGAACAAGACAGTGGTTCCGCGCCAGGTCTAGAAAGACACGCGTTGTCGTTGCGATGTGTGGGGTGGAAGCGGAAGCTGCGGAGAGCAGGACAGCCCTCGCGTGGTGAGAGATAAATTGCTCCATCCCTGTCGGTTGTCAACTCGTGTATGTGGTCCAACGGTAGCGCCACAGTACTCATCAGCGGCGATGGAAGCCTCACTGGACCACTCTGAGCGTCACGGGAATTGAGATGAGCTACAGCCACTCGACGAAGGTTGTGAGCTTGCGAGAAAGTCGTGATAATGGTCGTGTCATCCGTGATGGAGACGGGGAAGAGTTTAACATTGAATGTCGTCAACTCGGGGAGCGAAAGAATGGGAACGTGACGGAAGAGGGAAATGGGACAATCAAGATTGATGAGGGACCAGCGCGGGGATGTGGCAATGACGGCATCAAGAAGTGTGGGGGAAACGCGCTTAGCGTCCTTAGCGAAGAGGTGGACGTGGATCAGATGTTGGCCGGCACGCCCGAGGTAGGTAGCCAGCTTCTCGACGTGGTCCGCCCGCTCTAGATTGACGAAAAGACGCGACCATAACAGCGGATACCCCAACACCACCTGCCGCCAATGCGACGACACCTGAGCCAGCACCCATGGTGCCGTACTCCCCTCCAACCCTCCAAAACAGCGCGGCATAGTGAAATGCTCGCCGTAATTACGCCAGACGTTGTACACGGAAGGCTCGGGATGGAACGTGGCACATAAATCAAATATCTCGCCCAAGACGTCAGCGGGCATGCGTCTGAGTGGACTAACGGCGGCCTGCAGCTGGGACACATTGTCGAACAGTTCGTCCCTCTCGCGGTGGAGGGCGGAGAGCTGGAGGTCGAGAGAGAGAAGTCGGGCTCTCTTGGCACGAAGGACGTTCTGTAGCAGCGCGTCCTCGGAGTCCGTGGCTGGCCCGTTGTGACGAAGAAGCGCGCCAACGAGCGGTGGTATAGAAGGCGTCATGGTCATGGCTCTAGGATGCTGGTCAGACACAAACGATGGAGGAAAACTCGTAGCACACACCAGCGTTTAAAAGCAAGGAAGAAAATGTCTCCCGGTTGCAATGGCGCACCCTTTAAAAAGATGTAGCGGATATTAAGGGACCTGTCGGGAGCGGCCCTGCTTGTCGGGTGCGTGTATCCAGGCGTCATCGTCGGCGTGGCAGATACGCGAGCGGACAACTCGGATAACTGGACGGAGAGTTGACCAGTCGTCCCACATCGCAGAACGTGTTAAGCGAGTGCTTTCCATGGAAACTGTCGCCCGAGGCGTCGGCACCAAGAGTAGACTGGGAAAAAGCGGGCTGCGACAAGCTTCGGGCAGCCATCGATATGCAAGTGTCGCTTTTCGATTTGGCGCGTAGGGTCCGCTTGCGCCTTCGCGGTCATGGTTGTCAGATGCAGGTTCCTGCAATAGCCGAGGTGCCGAAGCCGTCGGCAGCGGAGTTTCAAGTGCACGCTTGTAAGCTCCCATTCAGACTATCCATACCATGCTTGTGGTGGTTTCTCTGTGGCTTCTATATCATCTCAGACGTTATTATGCTCGTTGCGCTACCCAGACTATGAAGGACCAAGGACTTAGATATCGACTCATGGTCATTTGTATCGTGATGACTATCGTCTCCCTCGCAAAACATTCAATCGTTAGGGCTGGGACGCTGCGCCACATTCTAGCAGAACTTGGTCAGTCTCAAACCTTTCGATGAGAAAGCTACGGACTTTGTCCCTCGCCACATACAACTTCGTATTGGCCATTTCTTTCCAAGTGGTCGAGCAAGTTCGAACTATTCCAGACATTCAGCGTGATGACAGAACAAGCACAAAACGGTACAACTAGCACCGTCATCCTGCGTGCCAGAGTTCAGCGGCTGCGTTACTCCTTACCCAGAGCACATGCACCCCAACCCGGAACCCTCCGCCCCGACAAACCGCCTTACTCCCATTCGCTGATGTCCACAAACACCCATCACCTCATTGGCTGGCGTTCACAGGCCATACGCTGACAACATCAGGCGGCCACCAGTCTGGGCTCACATCACTGAGATTACCCGCCGTGGGCGCGACGTCTCGTCCAGCTATAAAAGAGGGCTCGAAATGGACGTACTTCATCGCCCTCAGTTAAATGTCTCTCATCAACAAACTTGAATCTCTGGATCTCGATCTGCAGTTGACCCCCCTCAGCGGGGCGCTCATCGGGTTGGGCGTGTTCGCTGGGTGGCGCGTTATCACTGCCAGCAGTGGGAAACGTCTCCCTCCCGGTCCCCCGGGCTTACCGCTCGTCGGGAACCTCTTTGATCTCGCGACCGACTTCGAATGGATCACTTTCTCCAAGTGGGCTGATCAGTGGGGTAGGGTTCACGTCTTTCTTCTCCTTCAGCTTTTTAAAAACTCGAATAGGACCGCTGGTATCCGCCTCGACACTCGGGACCCACATCATCGTCGTGAGCACTTACAAAAAGGCTATGGCGATGCTCGAAAGTCGGGACAAGAGTATCATGTACTCGTACCGCCCCCATGTGACCATGGCCATCGACCTCATGGGCTGGGGCGCGTCCAGCCATCTGCAGCAGTACGGCCCGGCTTTCAACGCGCACAGGAAGGTATTGCACGAGGAGCTGGCGACGCAGAAGGGTATGAAGCAGTTCTGCATCCCTGTTGCGGAGGAGCGTGCCCGCAACTTTGTGTCTCTTGTTCTGAGCACGCCGGATAAACTCGTCGAGCATAGTATCCAGTACGTCGTTTTCTTGTCCTTCCACTACCGAATAATTCCTGATACCCCTTGCTCTATAGTCACACCGCCTCGACATTGCTGAGGATTATCTACGGATACACCGCGAAAGACTACGATGACGACTTTGTCCGAATTTCCGAAAAGGCGATGAGGGGATTCAACCTCGGTGTCGTCCCCGCTGCTAGATTCGCTGTAAACGTTATACCCACCCGTGAGTTATGTCCCCTCATCCCCAGTCGGAACTAAACCCTCTCTAGTTCGCTTCCTTCCGGGATGGCTCCCTGGCGCTGGATTCCAAGGGAAAGCCAAGGCATGGAAGGCGGCTCTGATGGATATGGTCTTGAAGCCATTCACCTATACCAAGGAGGCCGTGGTAAGTCTAATGCGACGCCGTGTAGCGAATGTTTACTTATCAAATGAACAGGCTACCGGTACCGACGAGCCATCCGCTATTTCCCATCGTCTAAGGAACGGCATCTCTCCAGAAGACGAAGCGACTATGCTTGCTGTCGCTGCGTCTTGGCTTGGTGGTATGTTTATTCTTCTACGTCCTTATCACACTGATCGTTCGGGATTCATAGCTGGATCACAAAACGTAAGTCTCCCACTATTCGTCGAAGCCAATGCTCATCCTCATATTCTACTAGCTCGCGATAATCGTTCACTTTTTCTTCTACATCATGGCCACCCACCCCGACATACAGAAGGAGGCTCAAGCCGAAATCGAGGCAGTCATCGGCCACAACCGTTTACCGACGTACGAAGACCGACATAGACTCCCATACCTCGGCGCGTTGATCAAGGAAATTCTGAGGATTCATCCCTCCGTCCCAACGGGTATGACGCCAGTCTAACTTGTCTCCTGTATTCTTACATGTATGCCAGGCATTCCACACGCGACATCCCAAGACGACGTCGTCGACGGGTACTTCATCCCGAAAGGGAGCATCATCATGTTCAACATCTGGTCTGTATACCTTCTCTCGGACGTCGAACTCGCATCTGATACACTGCTAGGAAAATGGGGCGTGACCCCCAGCTATACAAGGATCCAGAGACATTCGATCCCGCTCGTTTCTTGGGCTCGACGCCTGAACAAGACCCAGTGTTCGTGTGGGGCTTTGGTAGACGGTGCACACAGACTTTCTTGCGGCTATTCTTGACGTTATTAATGTTGACTGTGATCAGAGTCTGCGCAGGCCGCATGCTCGCTGAAGCGTCCATCTTCATCACGCTCGCTACATGTCTCGCCACGCTCCAAATCGATCCTATTGTCGTGAACGGCAAAGCGGTGCTCCCAGAGTTCAAGCCCAGTGGGGAGCCTATGAAGTGAGTCTCCATCGTGTCGCGCGTTTTGATTTGCCCTGATGGATTGGGGAAAGTCGTTTGGCGCCGTTTAAGTGCAGGATCACGCCGAGGTTTGGGAAGGAGGTTATGGCTAATTTGTTAGATTGAGTGCTTTTGGAAGTAGATATTCGAGACGTTCATATCATAGATAATATATCCCAGTTCACCGCCCACAAGCGAGAGAGTCTGGCGTTCGTTCGTCAAGCATCATTTGCTCGAACTATCTCGGTACCGCTTGATTTTCTCAAAAGGAATACCACCCACTGGTGACGGTAGAACATGCCCTATAGCGCCACGGCACAGGAACTTCTTTCACCACGTTGCTGGGAAAATGGCTATAAATTTAGTCCAATTGCACGCGAACTTTTGAAAACAATAAGATCAACGGTACCGAGAATGTATGTCTCTCTCGACGTTGCATGGAGTTCGTTAGGGCACAGGAACTGCGGCTCTACGGTCATGTCGGGTTAGGAATGGAGTCCGCATTGCTGCCGAGACTGTCAATCTTTGAGAACAATAAGACCGGCCCGATAACAAGAAGACTGGTGGAGTAGTGAAGATCCGCATATCTGGGCCAGCTCTACCCACCCATGGCCTCCTACATGGACGAGGACCGGCCCCAATTGACGCTACGCCACGAAAGGAAACCTTAGAGTTAGCGGTTGATGGTGCGAACGGTCCTGAGAGTGATACGCGAACGGGTTTTGATCTGATATCATTGTTGGAAATTGGATTGCGAGTTCGGAGGAATGATGGGAACTGATGTGCAGAAAGACAATAAGAGTGCAGGGTGCCAAGAATAGCATTAGAGGCCGAAGGAGGATTCAAGCAACAGTTTGAGACTATATACGGCGAGGAGCGATGCTGAAGTGGGGGAAACGATGAGGTCTCAGTGTTCTGTTCGAAAACTAACACGAGCCGCTGGAGGCCAGGATCTCACAGCGAACTCGATTAACGTCTTGGTTCAACGCCGAGCGGAAGGCTGATGACACCGATGTATCACATTCTAGAATCCTTATTGTTAACAATGTCCAAGTACGCGTCCATTTCAAAATAGACTCACGTCAAAGCGCGTCCTTATTGTCTTCAAAGTTCGCCCACATGTAGGAAGACAAAACGGAATGGATGTCTAAGGTTCCGTACCTTTCTTGTGTTCATGTCAGGGCGTATAAGAAGACTCGAGGGGTGATAGGATGGGACCAGCACACCACCGCTAAACCGTCTCGCCACCCACCCACCCACTCAGCCACCCAATTGCAATGGATTCCTTCGAATACATCCCTACCGTTGCACAGGCGGAAGACGAGGAGTGCATGGAGACGAGCATACCCGTCAACGAGGCAGACGGCGATGGCACCAGCTGTGTTATCTCATAGAGCGACCACCGTCGCCATGATCCCGATCGCTATCCTATGCATTTTTGTAAGCCTCCCCGATATTTTCGTAGACAGTGACCGTCAAGCTCACCTCATATTCGCAGATTAATACGCGCCTACTATCCGCGTCCACTCATATTCTATTCGTCATTCAAAGGGGGGGAGGAGGAAGAGAGGAAACCAAGATTTTATAGTTGACGCAAGCTATTGTACAAGTAGACCACACCACGCCTTCGATCTTCTCTGGTGATGGTCATCCTTTGGGTAGTAGGGAGTTGGGACGATTGCAATACGAAAAAAAAATTCGGTGTCATGACGGTATGAGTCAAGCTTCGATCGAAAGAGCGGTCATTGCCAAATTCGGTTTTCTTCACGTGGTCCGGAAACATGTCGGCTTATACACCAACCACCACCACACCACGACTGCCGGAGGTTTTACAACGCAACTTCATTGACATCAATCCATGGAACAGCTAGGAGCCACGCCCGCCTCTCCGCAAAATTGTTTGCACATCATACCTGACTACGTACGAATCGCTCTCGGCCAAACGACGCGGCCTTGCCCCAATGCGAAGCTCTATTTTCAGTCAAGCTTTCATGCACTGAATGCGAGGAACGGTCATCTGATTAACTTGTGCCTTATGAATGAAGCAAGTGTGAGGATGGGTTTCCTTCCCTCATATCATTGCCTTCTGATGTTCACCTTCAAGAAGACGTACACACACGTGCGGCGGGCTTTGTACAGATAGCCGCCACATGAACGCCATCACAAGGTCGACAACCCCCCCGGACCGATACGTCCACCTGTTCAGCGGCCATGCGAAGGACATAAAACTTCAATGTAACGCGTTCCGTCGCTCTCCCCAAAATGCTGCTCCCCGTACTAAGACTCCCGCAGTTATTTCCTTTTCTTCTACTCCTCGTCTGGAGGGCTTGTGCCGGCCCATCCACCTCGTTTCTCAGCAATACCGTACTCGACTCCTCCGGCGTCTACTTCATTTCGTACGATGGTCTAGTCAACGTTAACTCCTTCCAACTCTCCGGCGTCCTCACCTACAACTCGTACCAGTATGCCGCATGGTACACATCATCCCGGGCTGTCGTTTTAGCGCGCCGTACCGCCTCCGCTACGTCCTGGGGTGCATGGCAGACGCTCACGCTCAATCATACTTTGGTTGCGACCGACAGTCATAATGTGGTCGCGCTGGGTGTAAGCCCGGTGGATGGTCGGATCCACGTCGCGATGGACTGTCACAGCACTCAGGTGTACTACACAGTCTCGAGTTCTGGTGCAGCAGGGTCGTCAGTCACATGGAGTACCAGTTTATTCGGAAGCATCACGAATACAATTGGGACATTGAGCGTCGGCAGGTGCGTACCTTCTTTCCTTGCTTTCTAGCTCCATGTCTAAGAGTTATGACAGCCAAATTACTTACCCACAGTTCGTCATCACACCCACCAACGCGCTTCAATTCGTCTATCGCACAGGTGTATCTGGGAACGGCGACTATCAGCTTGCTGAGTACGATGCATCCTCTGCCAAATGGACTTCCGTCGGTTTGTGGGCAAGCAAATCTGGAACGTACACGGCGCCAAGCGGGGCTACGTCTGCAGCACGGAGTCTCTATATCCACGGCTTCACGTACAGAGGCACCAGACTCCATGTTACGGGAACATGGCGGGAAAATAGCGGTAGCGTCAGCTGCTCGAGCGGAGGACTGACCAATCACGACACGGTCTACTTCTATTCGGACGATTATGGTGCGATTTCAGTCTTGCTTATAACAATGATCCCGACCTGACCTCGAATAGGTAGGACATGGAAGAACGCAGCCGGAACCACCATCGCCACATCAGGAAGCTCGCCAGTAACCGTCAATACTTCTGGGATCATCATCGATTCTTTAAACGCCGACCATGGATTAATGAACCAAGAATCTCAAGACGTCGACTCCGCTGGGCGCATTCACGCCATTATCTCTTACGTCCCAGGCCGCTTCACACAATGTGTGACCAACTATGAATCCGACCGTATCGCCTACGCTCGCGCCTTCCACGTATATCAGGCGTCAAATGGGTCATTTGTAAAGACAGAAATACCGTTCGCCATCGATGCGGTTGGGCGCTCCCAGATTGCTTTAGACTCTGCGGATAACGCGTATGTGGTGCTGCCCTATGTTAGGGTAGTCAGTGCCACAGCGAGTGCCGGGTACGGGGACTGGTCACTGGTGTACGATGGAGCGGGCGCCGGGCTGAATGCGTTTGGGGAGGTGACTGTTGATCGAGTAGGTTTGGTTGGGAATGGGCGCGAGACGTTGGGTGTTCTCTTCCAAGAATCGAGCAGTGGGACAACGCCCAGTCCCGTTAGGGTAGTAGAGTTTGATATTTGAGTCGTATGCGTCATGAAGCGTAAACATAACTGGTCTATCGCACACGGAAAAGAGATCTAGTGAAACCCGGCGATGAACTCTGTTAACTGATGTTGCGTGGGGAGGCTGCGCTGACAGAGAACCGTGTGGCCATTAAGCGACGGCGGCCCGGCGCGCGGTTTTCAAACTCCGATCGTCAGTACCTCTCTTTCCACCAAACGCGCACCCGATGCTTCATATTATGATCAAGAATTCCAGTGAGATGAGGCCTCTGATATTTTCCGCATTTTTGAAGTATCATTAGCCCTTCTTATACCTGCTTTCCTCGCCCTATTATGACGGGCGCTGTTCGGTGATAATTCTGCCGTTGGCAGACTATGGGGTAATGTAGACGCTAACTGAATGTAGTGTTTCGTATTGCGTCAATGTTTCAACACGTAAATCGCGCATCATTCCGCCTATCTAGACGCTGCGACAGAACTGCCTGCTGCAACCTGCAACCTCTCGAAACGAACCTTTCTGTTCTGACTGAATCACAACAGTGGATGTGCTGGAGTCCAGTCCAGATGAAAGTCACCCCACGCTGACACCTTTCATATAGACAATTGTCTTGCGGTACGCCCACCTTGTCGCCTTCTGCCTGGTCCTATTTCGATCTTGCCGGCTGGCATCTTACGCGTTTTATCGTACTGGAACTCAATTAACCCTTGATGCGAGGACTTCGATGTCTCATTTTCTGATCACGAAGTCATTTCTGCTAGGCCTTCTTGTGATGGTGTGTGGCCATACTCCCACCTCGCCGAATAACTGACTGTTTATACTACTCATTCGTCTTTTCGGTGTAAGTTCTGTCATATCCCTATCCCCGAAGCGGCTCGTTCGATGACCCCAGTCTGCTCGTCGAGAACCCATTACCGAGCGGACTTTTCTCGCAATCACAAAGCAATGATAAAATCGGATTCTCTCCGCTGGCGCCTGTCAACTTCTTTGGTTCCCCCCTTCACCATGACCTGGGCGCAAAAGCTTGGTAGACAGACTCTCGGATTCCGATTGGGATATAATCTCCAGAGACGCAAGTATCGTCACACAGCTGATCTTCCCATTCACCGATCTCATCATTGTTCATCGTTCAGCATATCCCTGGAAATGGACTACGCCACTCGTCTCAACGGTATATTGCTGCCTGGCGATCTATATCGTGCTCATCAACAGTACGCTTGCCGTGTTACTATGCAGTTCGTCTTACTGAAACTCTGAGTATAGTCCCTCTCTCCGCGTTCGACATCGTCCAGGAGCTCTCATACAGTCCTAACGATACTCTCCCGCCCCTTCCATTCTCATCCTTGATTCCAGCGTTCCTGCGCTCCGACCTGCTCACATTTATGCCTCAGACAGTCAATGTCGGAGACGTCTTCCGCATGAACAACTCGCTGATAGAGTATACAATCATATCCGCGTATAGCGGGACGGATAATGCAACGTACGCGCCCGTCAAAAGTTTCGCTTTCTACAACAACCCATTATCCTCCTCATGTGATGTGGTAGGCACTCACAAGCATGATCTGCGTCGTCCTCACTACCATGAAACTTTAGTCGGAAATAGAGATTTTTTACCCTCCGCTGGGCGATCCCGAATGTTTCATGAACGTCACGGTGAGTAGGCATACCCTCTTCGGCAGCATGGTCTGATCACTCCTTGCAGGCAGTGGTATCTTGTTTCGCCCCGCAGCCGTATGAACTATCCTGGTCGTGGTCGTGGGAACCATACCTCGATGCGAGCGACAGGAAGGATACTCTGCAAGGCCAGTACATGATCCAAGATATGGTGCGCTAAAAGTTTGGCTCTCCATCGTGTATCTGATGTAGTGAGCTAGACTCTATACAAGGGACACTCATTCGGCATCAATGAATTTCTCAGGATGGATGGTTTTTGCAAGATAATCGACTATGAGGACGACCACGTCCTTCCGCGTGTTCACATGTGGCTGTACCCTATCTGTCCAGATACTAAGCGCGTCATACACCCCAACTTCCCCAGGAACGTTACCGGCCACTTGACCTGTAACTCAGAACCAATTGAGTTTACTTTCTGGAAGGAACACATTCTCACTGTCGACTACACAAAGGACTCGGGAGTCTGTACCAGGCTCCCTTCCGATCACTTTGCAGGCTTCGAAGCGGTGCGAAACAATACGCTTCAGACCATATATCATTCGCTTCGGAGGGACCTGGGTATCAAATCTCCTAATCAAATTTGGGCTTCTGCGAAAGTCTTCAACGACACTATATCGGATGATTGGCATGGGTGGTATGCTAATCATTTCTATCGCGCCAACTTGGGGAAGGGGCGTGCAGCTTTGTGGGACATGGAACACGACGACGGTATCAGAGTACCCATAATATCCTATCTTCGCTACGCTTATCGAAGGAAACCGCTTGGATCCGCAATCACCAGTGTGTTTGTCGCTTCATTCACGATGCTTGCTGCATTGTGGAAGGCATTCTCACTTGTAGCCGGCCTTCTTGTAGCAAAAGGTGTGTGTTCATCAATATCCTGCCGCTTGCTATGCGAGATTAAATCTCTCCAGATGACGAACTTACACGAGAGCGGGATGATTTGACTGCAGAGGTGGAAGCGAGAGTGCTGGCGGCGTTGTCATTGGCGCCTCGCGAGTCGTCTGATAGCCGGTTGTCATCTGAGGTCGAGAGTCTCCGGGAATCTCTGCTTTACCCGCCCTCTTCATCTGATGGCACTCTCCTGGAGCGAAGACTGTCCGACCTGGAGTCAAAGGTCTGAACGCCTAGATAGCGCAGCTTAGAGTAATGAAGTAATATCTTCACGGTATCATGATCGTCTCAATCCGACTCGTAAAAGCAAGAAAAAGAAGTCTCCCATTCGTCGTAGGAGTCAGGACTCGGTAGGAGTTCGCCATGTAACGAAGACGCTCCAGCGACTTGGAACACGGTACCAGAATGGTATGCTCTCTAAAGGCAGATGATAATCGTCAACAGTCAAACGGTACTCGAGGTGGGTACTTACTTTTTGATTGCTCAAAGGCTAAAGCTCATACCCCGTAGCTGTAACGAGCTTGGATGGCTCCAAGTTGGCGCTCCAGAAAGAAACCTTACAAAGACATACCAGATCAACGCCCAATTGGGAGGCTGGGACGTTCACGTCAATCGAGTCTTCTTTGCCAACTCATTGCGTCTATACCCAGGAAGCGCGCTCGTGGCACTGGCTGGTGCACGTCAATCGTCCATTGATCTATTTAGTCTCAGTTAACACTTTCCGGCCTCCTTTTTCCCATTGAATCATTACTTGATCTTCCAGCACCTCTGACCTCTGCGCAATACTCTACGAGTCATCGCCGGGACAAACTGTCCATGCCAAGTTCCTGCCTAGACTGGATGCGCGTCGCTGGAACTACGTTTTGCTGTCTGACTAGACGACGATAGTGGTGCTAGTAACCGAATATCTGCCGCCCCTAGGCCTCGCCGTGTGAGCTGTATCGTTCATCTGTCGATGTCCGTGTCTCCTCTACCTCCTACTCTGAGCTTAAGAGATTCTTATTCGCCACATAACGTTCACTAAGGGAAGCGTCTTTAGCAGTTTCCACACACAACTGGCACACCACATTCGTTATCTCAGGCTATTCAACGACTCATCTCGCATCCGGTTGGTACACTCACACTTGTCGTCACTTTAGACCACCGCTTTCTCTTTTTCAATGCGACTGGGAAGGTATCCGTCGGACCTTCGTCATCGTGATAATCGTGAGTATAGATATTGATTGCCCTCCCCAGATGATCAAACGCTCGCTTCTTTCTATTCAATCTTTGTCCCTAATGCTATTGGCGAATCAGCGAGTCCTTCGCGGGAAGTTGCCCTACCATCACTGCGGCCATCGTCCGAAGTGAGCCCTCACCCCACCAGGCTTCTCGCATCCCTTATACACCTGCATCTAGGATTGCGCTGGTGCTCCTCTTCAGTACGTCTTGATTCACCATTCGTCTCCCATATCATATCTCACCCGGTCCATTCCAGAACGCGACCCGCGCGTGAGTCCACGGGCACTTGAGCTGCTGATATATATCCCGCCGTCTCATCCATCCGAGATGCCCGGAGAACATCTCACTTTGGCGGTCGCATTTCCTTAGCTCGTTGACAAGGAGCGCCGAATAAGGATAGGCGCCTGGCATTCCAGAGTTTATGACATCCCCGGCGTCAAGTAGGACGCAAAGAGACACCGGCCATGGAGGCGATCTGGATGCCGTGGCTAGTACGGCGCTGCCTGCCGCGTTTGATGGAGCTGAGTATGGTTGGTTGAAAGAAATGAGAAGGAGGCTCATCTGGTTCTCTTGGGCTATTGAATGGAGTTTGCTGAGGATCAGACCTTGATGCTGTTTCAAGTTTGTGTTCAAGAACATTATGTTACTTCGTACATCATTCTTCCCTCAATAAGGATTAGTTCTTCGTCTCATTTGTGTCGCGGTGGAGCTCGGCGAAGCTCAGCTACCAGGGTGAACACCGCTATCCCAACGGCCAGTGGACAGTGAGAGTTTTCCGACAACAGTCTAGGACATGATATGAATTGTCGACACAGCGAAGAAAAGAGAACAATATACAAGTACAGTAGTCAAATCAATTTGAGCTACACGGAATGGCCGTTTCCAGTTTTCACCCGTTTATGCAAAGGTCCCTTCCCCTCCCGGATGAATCACATCCCCCACGGAGGGGAAGGTGGGAGTCATTCGTCCAGCTCAACTTTTCTCTCCCAACTCGTTCGCTCCATACCAGCAGGGATAGCGGGAGCGCCTCCACCGCCGTGACTCAGAAAGTCAAGCCATGCGCCTGCGCTACCAGCACTGCCGCCTCCACCAGGTCCTACGTTTCGACCAGGGTGTACGGGCCACTCAAACCCACTCGCGCCCCTAGCCTCGTCCAAGAAGCCAAAGATTTCAGCCCCCGTACTTGGATGTGGACGCGACGACATGCTCTGTGGGTAAGGAATACCTCCTCTGCTACCGCCCGAAAACCCAAACATATGCGACTGCGTTGGGGGTGGAGGAGGGGGGGGAAAGAATCCCGAGTTACTCCCGTGACCGCCCCCATCGGCGGAAGAGTAGCCTGGGGATCCGTAGAAGGGTGATGGAGGCATGGAATCAGTGCTTCCAGGACGATGGTGATGATGATGTGATGGCGGTGGAGAGTGGCGCACTACGCGCGGCTTTTTACTTGAATGGTTGGACTGCGAAGTGCTGTGCGAGCTTGAGGTAGAAGGACGATGTGACGACGAACGCGGGTGTGCAGCAGATTTCAGCGGGGGCGGGGGAATGGTCATTTGCGAGGGAGAATTAGGTCTCGGAGTGGCCTACAGGACTGTATTAGCATGCGAAACAATGGACCATAAAACGGAGGTAAGGGGGGGCAGAGGCGCGCGCTAGAACATAGGCACGATGAAACATGAAAGAAAGAGACGAAGGCCCACCTCTTCTGAATCCGTTCTGCTTCGCTTCGATGTTACGGGATGTGCTTCCTCTTCCTCCTCGTCTTCGTCGGATACGTGAGCCTTCGCGGCAGCGCCAGAAAAATCCTCAGGTCCACGTGAATCCCTCTCGCCATCGAACTGGACTATTGTGAGCGTTGTGGGTTCCACGAGAATAAATGACATACACGAAGATGACGCCTAACAGCTTCTCCGGCATTTCCAGCAGATGAATATTCATAGAGTTTAGTGTGATGTCCAGGACGATCCTCTGAAATAACAGTGGGTTAGCTACTGTCGTACTGATGATGGGAAGGCGAATGGAGAAACCGCAGTACCGGCCAGATTCGCCGATGTTTCGCAGGAAAGGAGAGGAGATTTTTGGGGGGCTACTCACCGAAAATAATAACCGCCACGTCGACAGAGCATAAGACGCCTAGCTCGTACGCTTTTTTGAACAGACCGTTCTTCCTCTGCAGACGCGGACGCGTTGGTTAGTACACCATAAATAGCCGAGTAAAAATAGCGGAAATTTGAAGAGCAATAAGAATAGCGGTTGGTGCGCGCCGACAGAAGTAGGTTGGACAGATGAATGAGGGCACGACATACTTTAAGAAACGTTACGCTCCTATTCCTTTCATGCTAGTTTACTGTCAGCTGGTTGGTCGGGACGGCACAAGGCGCATACCGTGATAGGCTGAATTTCGATTTTGCGACGACCCATTGCGAGGAGGGGAGAATTATTCGAGCACGGGGAGGCGGGAAGACAACGTAAACGTATGAGAGGGTGCTCGTAGGAAAGGCAAAGGATGGGAGTCGTCTCGGTTTGTATGTCGTCGTTTGATGCCGGCAGCGATTGGAAATCAATGAGATCGGGGCTAAATATAGCCGCCTGCGGATATATTTTTATCTTCTGCCTGGTTATTTTTAATCATTTACTCCCTATTTATAACCACAACTCCCTATTTTTTGCTGGAATACCCCTGACGCGTTGAATCTTATGAAGAGAGGCGCGCAAAGGGGCGCGATGGTCGTCGCTTCACTTGTATTCAAGGAACTTTGTTGTTACGAGAACCCTTCCCGTTGAGGCCGGCGAGGGAGATATTGCGGCTCCAGATGGTGATGGTTCTCACCGCTTCATAGGAGACGAGTGTCTCCCGGAGGATAGTCTGGAACAGCGTCCAATGTTCAGGACACTGTCAAGTACGACATGGTCGACGAACGTCGCATTTACCGAGGCAAGTCGTCTATATGCGTATTCATTTCGTCGACTTGTACCACCAACTCGTCTATCGAATCTGCTATCGGGTGTAGTATACCCCGTCCCATACCAAAGAGAGTGGCGCATCGTGATCTGACCCCGAGGCAGCCTGTGACGATCAACAGCATCCAGGACCTCCGTATTCCTGATGATTCAAGACCTGAAAGTCCGGGTTAAACATGCGATTACCACCGGACACGGTCATTATCGGCTCGTGTCTCACACTCACCGTTATCCGTTCAACATCGGCGCGAAGTTGAGCCACTCAACTTCAACACCTGGCCAAAAGTGCGCGCCGCTAGTAGAGCTCAGGACGCAGCAACAGCGGAACATCGGAGGCCCGTATTACCAAGAAGAACCTCGGAACACTGATGGACGATATGTGGGAGCGCCAAGATGTGCCACAGGCGTGGTATTGCCGCGATAGTGGGGATGCACGCGTCGCGACACGCGTAAAGTTCTGTGAGTGTTGAGTCGGAGCGAAGGACGATATTCTCCATCATCTCATCTGACTCAGGCGTGTTCACAGTTTGGAAGCACATTGCGTACAAATTAGATGCGTTATCCCATCCTCCGATTGGACTTCGGAAGGCGCTATGATCCTGGGAAACGATATCCGACCGCTGACCGTAAGAAGACTACCTCTCGCACGAATAATAACCTGGACTTCGAAGGTCAACGGAGGGAAGCAAGGAGTATGAAGTGCCGTACACGTTTGCTTATGAATGCAACTCAATCCGCGGGTTTGCATGAGGTCCAGCAACGGCGAGAAGGGCAATGGCCTCGCGCCACTCGTGTAATCCAGTAGATTTAGGACATAGCCGACATACTGAACCAGAGTCCCACCCAGAACAAGCCAAGTATATGACCAAAACTGAGGCCGGGTCGAAACTATTTTTCGAGCGCAACGCCCGAGCATGCAAGAAAGGCTATGTCGGCGCGCCAGAAAAGCGTCTTAGCCGTAAGGAATTCGGGCATAGACAGTGTTAGATGCCGTCAGAAGGATCCACGTCCCGTCCCGAGGACAATGCTCGTAGGTTTACCAAACGATCTCGTAGGTCATAGGTAAACGAAGACTCGCCCGCAGTAAAGTATGGTGTAAAGTTTTCCAAACACGACATATCAGCTGCTGAGATGGCGTGCGCACTGACGATCCGGCCAATCCTCTACACCTTATGTCCATGTCATTACGCAAACGAGCGATGGAATCGTTAACACACCACCAGCCGCAGTATTGATCGACAAACAGATAACGCGACTGTCTCGGGGAATGTAAGCCATCAAGCTGAAAAAGTGGGGTCCTTCGGAGTATTCGTCAGGATGGAGAGACATGAAGAGCCCATGAAGCCACGAAGCGCAGCATTCGGCTACCGACGAAAATGCGGTCTGTGTAAATTCTGACCTAGGAGAAACGTCCTTGGTTAATGGCACACGCAACCTAACGATCATACTTTGGCAAACTTGGAAGTTTCATCCTACGCCACGAGCATCAAAAATAGTGCAAACGCCACAAGACACTGTACCCGAAAGAGATGAACGAACTCGTCGGTCTGGTGACGGTATTTCTCCAACAGAGTGAGCAGGAAAAGAAATCAAATGCCACAAAGCATGAACACTGTTTCAATGATTCCGAGATGCGAGGCGCGTCTCATGAATTGGATATTGTCAACTAAGATTACGCACAACAAGTTTTGGATGGACTGTATGCCATTCGAAGCCAGCAAGGCCATGAGGACGAGTTAAGCGAACGTATTGAAAGCAAATTGTTCCTGGGAAAATGGATAAGGTCCAACTGGAAGAGATCGCGTGTCAAGGGCAGCAAAGGAACCCCACCATGCTTGGCTGCGCGTGGCGGTGGCGTGCCTCGGATCGGCATGAATTTTGCCGGAAGCCCCTGTCGACCTATTTGACGTGCGCCTCCCGATGTTCCCCCGACGGTATCCCCGACGGTGCTCCTTTAGGGCGGGAAGTCGCAGAGAAAGTGCGTTGTGGTATGTTGATATTGGAAGACGTAAACCGTAAAATACAAATGAGACATAAGCTGAGAAAGGACACGTCAAATAAGACGAGATTGGGGGACAAAATAGGTAGATGTAGCGAGACGCTGCCTAAGAGGAATGGCGTCGACAGCTGCCCTTGAAATCTAGGGTATAAGCGCAAAGAGGCACTTGATATACGTAGGAGTCCATGTATTCCATGAGCGCTTCATGACCCTTTCTCGCGGCCACGAGTTGCACCCTTCAACGCCTCCGCGTATGAATGCCCCTCCCTCTTCGACACACCAGAGGACGTCTGCACAGGGAAGTCATCGATACAGTCCCAGTCGTCTTCCTCATCCTCTACACTCTCCATCTCTGAATCAGTTATCATGCCATCGTCGTCCGAAGAGAAGTCAAAGTCCTCGTCCCACTCTTCCAACTCCAACGTGCCAACTTCGGAGTCAGAGTCAGAGTCAAAATATTCGACAGAGTCCGAGTCGTTCGCGACAATAACGGCAGAGACTTCAATATCCATCTCCTCAGCGTGGTCTGCGGTGTAGACAAGGGCAGTCTCGACGAACGACACTGTCTTGACATCCCCTAGCTCATCGCCTATATCGGAGTCTGTGTCCGTGTCCTCATCTAGCATGTAATCAGTGTAATTCGCGAAGATGAAGAGAAGGATTACCATCGTAGAGATCGAAGACCTGCCGCATAGCACGGAGTCGCGCGGTGTCTCGGGCGGCCTGCCACGCAAGACGCGATATCGCCTCCGCCTTGACATCAGTCGCCCTCTGGATCGCCATCAAGCGCGTGGTATTACGGTACATGTTCGAAGACATTGTGGCGGTGTGGATGGGGTTATCGGGGAGTCCAAAAATATAGACAGAGGTGAAGAATTCACCGACGTCTTGATGAAGAGGTAGAGATACTACAACAGTGTTTAAATATGAAAGATTTTCAGGTTCGCAATGACATGAGATGACTCACCTAGGGCGTTCGTCGAGTCAATCTGTGAAAAGGAGAGGGGTATTGCCACATCGTGACCGGGTCCGTATCTGTCAAGCTTCCAGCGCCCATGTCTCCGTGATAGAGAGAGCTTCACCAGATATTCATGTAGTGTACACGGAGGACAGGTCGAATCGCGCTACATGTCCAGCGCGCAAAAGGACACCAAATGAAAATCGCGCTCCCGTATTGAGGCGCTCACAGCAGAGGAATAATTTGTATCATTTCGCACATTGCGAACGTATCGCATTTCTGAGCGCCTTGTTCAACGCGTGATGCGGACTTGGTGGCGAGATGTTGGTAGGAAGCAAGAGGCGGCTTCCCGGACCGAAAAGATTCGCACGCCAAAGACGGCGCCTGGGCAAGCTGACAGGGAGACAGCGCTTCGTAAAACAGGCTGCCAGCAGTACATATGCTGGATACCTTACAATATGAGCGCTAGAAACGTCAGCGAGGTATCTTCCGGGCTGAACTGTCTTCATCGTCATCGGGCCGTCGAAATTCCGAAGATGCGGTGCAGGACTGTTCCTACTGTACTATTACGATCATAGGTTCGGTCAAAGACAAATTTTTAGTCAAAATTTAATCGAAAAAAATCAGATTAATTAAAAGAAAATTATTGGCGCAGGCCGTTTTTTTCAGCCGTGACCTGTGACCGAACCTATGATTGTAATAGTACAGTACTTTCTTGCTGTGTATGCGCTGTACGTTGGAGAACATTCGCTCGAAAGCTTGTAAGAATGCTAACTAATTACAAATAACCTCCTTCAGTTTCAGTTCCAGGCACCACACCTGCTTCGTCCACACCTATAAACTTTAAAAACCTTTGGGAGAGGGTGGACAATCTTTGTATTCTATGTGAACATGAACCAGAATGAAGAGTAGCGATACAAGTGGAATAAAGAAGCGATCAAAGTGGAATAAAGAAGCGATACAACGATAACTCGAAAGTGTCATGAAGTCCCCATGAGAAAGTACAGTAGCGCACGATGGCACTGGAGAGAAAAGACCGAAAAGGCCAGGCAATCCAAGAGAAAATTGAACCCTGGTACAGTAAAGTAAGCCGAAGTTCAAGTTGAAAAACCAATACAGCGTACATTAGCACATGGGCCTGCTAGAGTGTATTGCAGGAACCGACACCGACAGATCGTGCGCCCGCAGCATTCCCTCATAGATCTCAACCGTCGCCTTCCAGCGTGCTACCTGCCGTTTGAGCTCGCTAACCTGATCCTCCAAGTGCTGTACATAGTCTTTCTTCCGCTGTCGACTGCGCTGCGCGGCCAGTCTATTCTGTCTGCGCTTCGCTTCCAACTCTTGCAGAAAGCGCGGCGGACCACCTTCGTCGACGAGTTCGTCCTCGAAGTGGGTAGGAGGGGATGAATCGCCTGTCGGATAACCATCCGTCTCCAGACGCCAAGTGAGCATCCCATCAGACGAGGTGGAGGGGTAGTTGGCCATAGCGGGAGGCCTCGAGGAGGCGTGGGGCGTTAAATAGGAATTCGAACTGTGCGGCGGCTCGATGGGTAGCATTACACGAATGCTAGCATGGTGGGGGGCTATAAGAGAGCGAAAGGCTGTATGGCCTTCTATGGCGCAGTCATCATTGCCTTTCTGAGTCATCAGTCATGCTCAGCAAGCGTGGCGAGATGCTGAGATTGCCGTTGCTACGGTATCGCTTGCAGGGCACTTGAGAAGAAAGGCTGGCGAGTCAGTCGATGTCTGTCTGATAGGCGTTGTTCGCGTTGTTTTGTAGAGGGACAAGAGAATCCTTGAACGGCTTAAGGTGGACGTGTCATTGTGCACATCTCGGTGCCGGAACCCAATGAAGAAACAATAGGCTGATGCCAATCAGAAATTCGCAGCTGTAATAATTGTCAGAAGTCATATTTTCCAATTGTACGGGTGCCACATTATACTAGAGTGTATACACCGTTGATTGACGCCAGAGCTTTCCGCCGCTGCGAGTCCTTCCGAGACCAATGGGTAGCTGCGTAGATACAACGGCCGCGCTACTCTGACTCAGTTCTTCCTTCTTCTAACGTACCGCGGCTATTTCGAAGTCAGCGAAACGCCCACAATTTCGTAGGCGCCTACAACGCTGAATTCAGACCGGTAAACCAGTCAGAGAGGCACCATATAAGTTCTACAATGAAGCGCGGGCAAAATTAATGGGTATATTCTGTTTCGGGAAAGGTGGGCAACCGTACTGAATGGAAAACAGCTGCACATGGCTAGCAGATAAGCATGAAGTGCGCATTAGGCAATCCGGACCCCATTGTGTGCACTTCCATCATCATAGTGCACAGGAAGACTACGGGAACAGCCTCTTTTTTGCTGAGAGAGAATTGCACATGTGGTGGCCATAGAGCATGATAGCACGAGGCAGTAATGAGAGAGTATGGGGCGGGAGAACTTCCTCGCACGGAATCAGTGATGGAGGTAAGTAGCTGTGTCGGCCGATGATCGGAGTCGAAAGCAGCGCCCTATTGGGCTGTGCTTGGATCCCAAGTGCGACGGTTCGACTCCGTGAGGAAGAACTGTCAAATGTCTTCCAAGAGAATGAGTGAACGGCATACCCTTCCACGTATGAGTACTGAGTGGTAATCGGGACGGCATGATTGTTTCTAAAATGGGGCATCAGATCTAATATTGTGGTCCCCGTACTAGCGCCTGTGATTTCGCACCCACAGTGACCCAGTCAGGATGCTCTTGGGCGTTCTAAATCCGAATAAAAGACGTACAGCGCTTGAGCTTTACATTCAACCAGCTATACAGTAGCCTTCAAAGTGATACTCAGGTGCTTCGATTCAGTGAGATCGATAACGGCCTTCAAGTTGTGCTTGAGATTTGCTTGAGATCATCCCCGTAGTCTAAAGTAGCAGCCCCGGGTCAGATTGGGAAAGCGCCAGGCCAAAGAGAGGTTGTCCTGAGAATAGAGAGCCGCGGAAAAACAGCTCTAAGCACACACCTAGACCAAATCCGAGAGTCTGCGCCACTCGGCATAGTACTTGGTTCCAACGGAAGACGCACAGGGTTCCTGTTTTTTTTTGGCACGCCACGTAGTAGACCTGTGGTACTATCGAATGCTCTGCATGTCGTATGCAGCTTGCCGAGGACAGCGTTCGGGCCAGATGTTACAATGTTACAAACTTGATTGCGCCTGCCCGACGAGTTGGCTGTGCCACTTTTGTTTGACGTTAACGACGACGAATTCGCAAGCTCGGAAAAATGCGGCTCAGATTAAGCGCCATGAATTTCGGTAGAACGTCCTGAGACAACGTCAAACGGTGTGACTAGTACACCTATAGGCTGTAGCGGAAAAAGAAATTGTAACGTCAACATACAACAGCTGGCCAGTCAGGTCGCGGCAGTAGCATCCCATCTGAATGAAGCAGGAAAACACCACATTAACCTGAGGATGAGTAAAGAATATCGAACTCGGCGAGGATATCTTTGGCTAGAATCGCGTCGGCAAGTTCCGGTTGCCAGGCGGGCCAAGGTGGCTAACCGTGGCTTTCCATTGCGGCATTAACAGAAGAAAAACGGTACTTCGGCACTGCCGCTCTTACCATGGACGAAGCCAGAAGAACTCAACCCACAGTGGAAGAAATGGTTGCACACAATCGGTTCATGTCGGCGTCATCTGTTCCCAGCACGTGCTGGCGCTCCGTGAAGTTGCTCCACAGTCCACTGTTGACCATCATCATTCCGCGTCTAGAGCGCATGTCATGCTCCGAGTAGAGGCGCCGAATGAAACTATTACCGAGAAGATGGTCAGATTTTATAGTAGTCTGTGCCAAGTCGCGTTTTTGCTAACATTAAGAACTCGTAGTCTCGTCCAGATCACCTACGCGGTTTGCATTCGGGCTAAGTACAGAACTCCGGGACCTTAAGACGATGAAAAGCACGCTTCTTGATTGCATTGAGCAGATTCACCAAGACCAAATAGCTATGATAAGATCGTCAGGAAAGAAGCTGAGACGCAACGCCAATACTGGAAGGGTTTCAATAGACGGAGTCTCACTTATTCCACTTTCACTTTTCCCTTTCCGTTTACGATAAGTACTTATTGGCGAAACATGAACAGTCCCAAACCAAATACTACGACACATACGAACCCGCACTTGGCTCAGATACCAAACTCCACTACCCTAACGGGACTGGGCGTTGTGTCAGTGCTCGATTCCTGAAAGAGAACACCGAACGTCTTCCGCCGACTCCCAACCAAACCTACTCGATCAACGGTCACCTCTCCAAACGCATTCAACCCGGCACCCACGCCGTCATACACCAGTGACCAATCCCGGTACCCGGCGCGCGCTGAGGCGCTGACTACCCTAACATACGGCAGCACCACATACGCATTATCAGCGGCGTCCAAAGCAATCTGGGAGCGCCCCAGTGGTGTCATTAAGGTCTTAATTAAGACCTGAAATTTTGTGAAGGTGTTAAACAT
>QLPD01006899.1:0-11286 GCA_003314085.1 Hymenopellis raphanipes | reverse complement strand
CTATGCTGTCAGTATGATCAACTTGATGTGTCTGTGGATTATCAGCTGGGATTGACGCGTTGTTGTAGGATCGACAGTTTCCTTGCCCACGCGTCCGAGTTTGGATTCTTCCTCCATGGGCCTCGTTTCCGCCAGAGCGCGCTTGGGCACCATAGCATTGGTCACCCTTCGCGTCCGCTGGCCGCTCTCCTGAGTACGGCCTACCTGTTTGGCGCTGCGTTGTCCGGTAACGCAGCAGTCGCGGCTCATCACGGCACTCTGCTCTCTCGTGCGGTAGCGCAGGTCGCGACGTCGCTGGCGGGAAATCATCCCCAGAAAGTTATGCACACCGTGCAAGCAGAATTTCTCCTCGCCTACTTTCTGTTCTCGTCTGGTCGTTTCCTGGAGGGAAAGTATCATGTATCCGTGGCCATATCGTTGAGCGTTGGAGCTGGCCTTCACAAGATTCGCTCAAGCCATGGACGCAGCGATCACGGTTTAGCGCCTCCTCAAGATCCTATCGAGGAGGGCGAACGCATCGATGCGTGTTGGACCGGTTTGATCATTGACCAATGCTGGGCCGTCGCACTGGCTGCGGCTCCCAACTTGACTTTCCCGACGGGTGCTCAGACGGATACGCCGTGGCCGCTTGAAGTAGAGGATTATGAAAGGGTGAGTTCGTCTGGAGGGAACGCTTTGTTGTTATTCACTCGATTACAGGGCGGTTTCGCTCCGAACGTGCGCGGTTCCTTTACCGTTCAAACTTTCTTGAAGGGTGGAAGGGCCATGGCGGGCAACGAATACTCTACCAAGGGGTTGTTGAGCAAGGCTGCTTTGCTATGGGAGCGCTCCAACGAATGCGTTAGCAACTGGAACGCCGGTCAGTCACCCTCTTGATCTCCTTCGATGTTATTTCATTCGATTGATACAGAAATGAACCCGACCGAGTCGAATCAGTTTTACGCTTCGTTCAACACCGTCGATAAGTTGCTCGAAGAACTGAAAAACAGCTTGACGCCTCCCACTCAGCTCGCCAACCGCACGGCGGCAAAGATGCGGGCCCTGTTCTTGGCGCATAGCGTTACATACGCTGCTATTATACAGCTCCATGGGATCTTTGCGAGGTCGAACGCGCAGTGCAAACAAAAGGTTATGTCTGCTGCGAAGACCGTCTTCAGGATGGTTTGCTCAGTCAACCTCGGCAGCATGACGCAGATTATCAACCCCGTTATTGGCGTAAGCACGCGAGTTCAGTGTCGATGAACTGCACGTTGACATCTCTGTAGGCCGTCTGGACTTCCGCCAGTCAGTTCCTATTGGAGGAAATCGCCCATCTCAAGAACGCGCGCGCACCCACTTCTCAACCCTCTGGACAAGAACAAGAGCTAGTCGCCATCTTCCAGAACGGGTTGCGTGAAATTATGCCCTTGGGTCGGCACTCTGTTCTTCTTCGTAAGCTTGAATTTGGCAGTAATGTTTCGCTGATTGACACTTGGGACAGGATATCAAATCCAGCGCATTCAAGAAGCGTATTCATCAATCTAATTGTTCGTGATAGACCAAATCAATAGTACATATTAGAGTATACATTAGGATAGAAAAGTAATACCTCTTACTAGAAAGTTATCCTACTCTAGAAAGCCCAATCCTATAGATTTCTCCTTCTCCCCTCCCCAACCTTGTGAGCTACTCCTGGTGTTCTGCCTAGTAAAGACTAAATCTTGGTTCCCAAACTCCAGTCAGGGTCAGGTCAAGAGATACAAGGAAAGCATTGCGAATACGGCCCTTCTATCCAACAGTCAGCATTTGAAACGAACACCAGAACGAAGGAAGCAACTTACAATCTCCCCTGCCTCGATCCGCTCGTGCAGGAACACCGATACTGAGTAAGCAAGCCCATAGACAGTCGTTTTACAGTCAGAGCACTGTAACCGAAGCCGACTTGTCTTGCCGCCCTAAATCATCATTCTTGAGATGGGCCAACAACGAGAGGTCACTTCCAATTGCTCACCAGCATGACCACCATCTCTTTGTCCGGAATGTCGATGGCTTTGTGCCCGTTGAGAATGACGTCTCGTCTCGCGAGAATGTCAAGCACGCGAACGCCTGGGAGGTCGACTTCCGAATGGGATCCGCCACCTACAGGCGTTCTGGGATGAACCTTTCCGTTGAACGTTATGCGCTTCCTCGCTGGGCCTTCGTGTGTCGTAAAGATGACCCTCGGAGTATGTGGATCCATCTTGTCATTTAGCTGCAGGCATAATATTACACCATAGCTCTTGCAGAGGAAAGAAAACGGAACGTACCTCACAGACTGATAAAGGACATGTAGAACTAATAGCGATACAGTTTTCACAGTTCTAGATCAAGGATCGAGCGTCAGCGAAACCTGGCACCTTGAATAAAACCAGTGAATTGTTATACCGTAATTCCTCTTCTTGTCAGAACAAGAAGACTAGCTATCTTCTGTTCTCCAGAACTCGCCTGTATCTGAACGGGGACGTTTGTTGTTTTCTTGGTGCGCCGAGCTGCGACTGGTTCCAAAGGTGAAGGAGTACTCGGAGAAGAAGGAGGTGCTCGAACATGGTCGTGAATCGGCGGCTGTTCATCGTCCATTCGAACCGTAGGCCGTTTATCGACCTTGCTCAGTTGAGTGTACGGCTTATGTCGTCGTTCCTGTCGTTTTGCCGTCCGTGTCTGGGGAACAGGAGAGTCGTCATTCGTTGTCGCAGGTGTTGGCGTTGGTGGCGGTGGCGGGTACTTGCGTAGACGTGGATGAGTTATAGGTCGAGACTGGGATAGCTTCGTCGAACGAGAATCGGTCGGAATCGGAGGCTCTGGAGTGCTTAATGTCGACGGGCTCCTCAGGTTCTGTGACGACCGAACTGCCAGTGGGTTATGTCGATTCGCGGCTCGACAAGCTTGGCGGCGATGCATTGCTGCGTTTGTGGTTTGGTGATCGTTGTCGTTTGGAAGGAAGAGTGAGGGACGAGGTGATTCCTTCGACGCATCGTTTTGAGGCGAGGTGGCGTCAACAGTCGTGTACGAAGGTATCGAGTTTTGAGCTGCGGATTGACTGTTGATACTTTCGGGTGTCGTCGATTCTTGTGAGTCAGATATCGAGGTCCGTATCGACGATATGCGTTCTAGAATGGCTCGTGGTGGTGTTTTCGTAGACCCGAGGACGAAGGAGTATCGAGACTAAAAGCATGTCAACGAGCGTTTAGAAACAAACGGGTTAACTTACTTCAGTGGAGGCGGATAACATTTCGTGAATGGTTGGAGTGTGAAGGTTGGAGTAAAAGATGATGATGCTTTGGAAGGCTGACACGTCCGCCTTTTAAAGCTGTGGGGAGACAAAGGCTCGGGGTTATTTCCCGTCTGAACACATGGCTCCCGCCTGGACAAGCGCTGTTCTGACGAAATGCTGTACTGATTTCGGAGCGTTGTCCAATCGGGATGAAGTGAGGCTGTGATTTGTTCCTCAAAGAAGCGCGCGAGCGTCATCCTCGGGTAAAGAGATCAACAGACAAGGAAGGTGCACACAATCCGCTTAGCGGGTGCATAAGCGACAAGAGCATGAATGTAGAGAACAAGAGGTTTTGATGGCGCGACCGATCAGCGCCATAATCTCGTTGTTCAACAACTTGGCAACAAGCAGAATACCTGATTTACACTCCTCTCCTTGCGCGCATGGCACCTAGCTGTTAATATTATCTTTGAACAGTAAACACACAATAGGTGAGCGAATAGTTTAAAATGGGGGTAAAATATTGCTCTGCGGGGTGTAATGTTCAATGAGGCCGTCTCCGTAACAACTGGAAATGTCCATGTACTTTGTACAACACGACGAGGCAGCCGCAGCTCAAGAACACCAGAGACAGGGAAACTGAATATATGCACAATTAATATCGGGGAAGCATCAAAATCAAGACATGCACCGCACCATTCATGTCGTCCACGGGAGTTGCACTAAATGTGCCAGATATAAATACTCTGAATCCCTGCTGTATGGTCTTGTCCATTAATGTGCCAGTTCTTGCATCATGTTAGTGTTAGGAGTCCAGTCGTCCGGAGAAGGACCCACTGAGGAACGGCCGTGTGTAGAAAAAGTTATGATGGGCGACATACTTCTCGAATACCAACTATCCTCGGTCGCCCTCGCTACGAGGAGAGAGAGAACAAGAAACAAAAAGAAGAGGTTCAAAGCAAATAGATTCTGCATGTTGGTAAGACTACGGCATGCAGTCCGAGTTGCTGCCAACCAATGGAGTATGGGTCGGCCGATTCTTCAACCCAGATATCCTTCGGAGTCATGTTCGAACGGCGGGTAAGGTGTCGAACGCGTCGGTCGCTGAAGCTCAAAGGCCTTGAGGAGCTCCATGATGTCGTAAATCAGCTTCGCGACGAGCGGCAGGCATGTGTCCTGAAAAATGCACCAAGGTGTCACCGCTGTCCGTCGGCAACCTGGCCAGGTTGAGGTGAGGGAGTTTCGTGTCAAGGAGAGTCATGGCTACGGTAAGTGTTGTCCCCATTCAAGTATCGCAGACCTCGTCCAGGCGTCTAATCGTCGCGTAGTGCTTGTCCTCGTCCAGTGGGTCGTCCTTATCCAGCGAGTATCTTTGTCTAGCTCGTCTGTTGGTAACGTCCAGTCGACGTCACGTCTGGGTGTCGCCGTCCTGGGTAAGCGCGTATTAGTCGCGTGGGTATCGTGGACGAGCGCTCTCTAGTATGACCATCGTCGCGTATCTGGAACCGTCATCATAAGATGGCAAGAGAAGGCGCGATCATGACGGTAATGGAGCAAAGACAGCACAAGTACGTCATAGATCTGTAACTTGACTAGTGACTCTCAGGCTTATTGGACTCTTGAGCGAAGTCGTTCGCTGCTTGGGGTAGACTAACTTGTACGATGCGTGAACACGACTTTGTTTCACGAGTCTAGTGGTACCCGAAGGCCGAAAACTTCATCATAAGTACTTTCTCTCCCACCCTGCAAGTTTACACCAGTCAGCATTTCCTAGGACAGTCCCTGGTCTGTAGCCTTTACCCCCTCATGGCTTCATCTTATTCCTCTCTTCCCAATAAACTTCAATTATTTGCAAACAAACAAGGGTGCCCCCACACCTTGCACCACATAAGATATACTAGGTCTTTACTTTATTTCAAGTTGCTTTCAGTTGTCTAAAACTCATGAGTCATGGCCACATCTTCATTTGACTTGCCATGGGCCTCCATTTCTTCCCCACAAAACCCACATCTGAAGTGCAAACAAGATTCCAAAAATCAAGAGCATCAATAAGTTGACATAACCCATTACCCATAGATACCCCCACTGCAGTACTAGAAATAAAGAACCCCTCCATTACCCTCTAATTATATAGTAAGAATGGATAACATTGAATGACAAGGAAGCAGGCCCAGAAGCCCTGGCACTACCCGAGTGCAGTCCTAGTATAACACCTATCCTGCACCTATCCCAGTGCAGTCAGCTCCTTCGGAATCTCCGCCACGCCCTCCATCTTCTTCAACCCCAGCTTGTCACCGCGCTTCGCCTTTCCTTGAGCTACAAAAGAAGGCAGTTGTCAAAACCCAACATTTCAATGGCAAAAAGACAAGCCTGCTTGTTCACATCTTCGAGTTCTTGGTGTTGGGTCGGCGATCGGTATGGACGGCTTTTTCCGGCGATCACTCCGACCGGAAACGGAGGAAATTTCGGCCGGAGTTTACCGAACATTGCTCTTCCACCAACCACGACGACGACGGCGGCGGCAGCGACAGCGCCGACGACAACAGCGACGAAGCATTAATTTGCTTCATCCCTCTATTCTCTCCGACTCCGAGCCCACAGTGTGCAGCGCCCTCAATAATGGCATCCCAAATATCCCAGCAGTACGCATGTCAGTGACCCTTTCTCATGAATGTCGTCGTCGCCGTTGCCGACGACGACGACGGTGGTATGTCGACCTATTCTGACGATTTTTATAGTCCGTGCGCAAAAATCTCTCGGCCTCGTTGGTGGCACGCCCCACTATAACCCCATTCCTGGGTTCGAGGTCCCCGACGTTGCCGCCAGATCCTACACCTATAGCGCCGATGGCCGTCTCTACGCATATACATTGCCTACTGTGTACGTCGTAGTCGCCATCCATGAGCTGTTTGCTGACCGTCATTATAGGGTACGGATATTCCAAGCGGAAGGAGCCCATCTCCTCCGGGAACTGCAAATCCCCAACGTTGTCGAGCTCAACTTTTCGCCCCGCGGCACATATGTATCGACGTGGGAACGCCCTGTCAAGCTCGAGGACGGATCGCAGCACAAAAATCTCCGGGTCTTCTCCACCTCCACTGGGGAGGAGCTCATTGCGTTTGCGCAAAAGTCTTTGGACGGCTGGGACCTGCAATACACGATATCCGAGTCACACGCTGTGCGGCTCGTCGGGCCCGACATCCAAGTATACCGACCAGCGGAGTGGTCCAAGGGAATAGTTGACAAGCTGAAGGTCGAGGGCGCCACGTCTGTCACGTTGAGCCCCGGTCTGAATCCGTCCATCGCCGTGTTCGTCGCCGAAAAAAAGGTGCTCCAATTACTGTCGTTCACTTTCATTGTACTGACTTTATCTAGGGTGCCCCTGCCAGTATTAAAATCTACGGTCTCCTGACTCTGAACAGTCCGCCGACGTGTCAGAAAACCTTTTACAAGGCAGACCGTGCTCAGATCAAGTGGAATACACTGGGCACCCAGGTCCTACTTCTGACTCAAACGGAGGTCGACAACTCGAACAAGAGTTATTATGGGGAGACCATGCTGTATTTGCTCAGTTCTGCAGGTAACTTTGACTGTCGAGTTACCCTCGATAAGGAGGGCCCCATTCACGACTTTACGTGGAGTCCGAACTCGAAAGAGTTTGCCGTCGTCTATGGCTGTACGTATATCAGCTGTTTCAGCATTTTCCGACATCACTGATTTCGCCCTCTAGTTATGCCCGCAAAAACTGTCATTTTTGACCACCGAGTGCGGTCGCTGCACGACTTTGGCGCCGCACCTGTCAACTTCGTCTCTTTCAACCCGCAAGGCCGTCTTATCGCCTTAGCAGGTTTCGGCAATCTTGCAGGCAAGGTGGATATCTTTGACCGGCGTACGCTCACCAAGGTTACCACCATCGATGCACCAAACACGTCGTTTTGCGAGTGGTCTCCAGACGGCCGTTTCCTTCTCACCGCCACGCTCTCGCCTCGGTTGCGTGTCGATAACGGGATCAAGATATGGCACTGCTCTGGCCCCCTCGTGCACATCCAGGCAACGGAAGAGCTCTACCAGGCGTCTTGGCGCCCAACACCAGCCGAACATGTGTCGCAGTTCGGGCAAAATATCCCGCTGAGCCCGGCGCCCAGTGAGTCTGTGATGAGCATGCAGAGCGTCTCCAAGCCGGCGACGCCCAAGCCTGCCGGTGCGTATCGCCCGCCAGGCGCTCGGGGTCTTGCGACGCCTGCTATCTTCAAGCGCGAGGACGAGGGTGGCGCGCCTCGTCTGCCGACCAATGGTACATCCACACCACCAGGACGATACAGTCGCAGTCCAGGTCCTCCGGGTGTCAACGGTAATGGAAACGGGAAGAGACACGTTCCTGGCGCGCCGCCACCTAGCCATAGTCCGAGTCCAGGACCGGACGCAGATAAAAAGCCGCGAAAGAGAAACAAGGGTGCGAAGAAGGAGGCCGTCGGCAAAGAGGGAGGTGAAGGTGAAGGTGGTGGCGCTCCCAAGGTTAATGGTAACGGGAACGCGAAGGAGGCGAAGAGTCCACCGCCGCCGGAGATTGTGGTTGACACTGAGGTTCCTCCTGCTGGTGGGCCTGATAGCGCGCTCGACCCGACCGCCAAGAAGGTGCGGAACTTGAACAAGAAGGTTCGTCTTCCGATCTTTCAAGTGAGTTTCAACTAATGCCTTTGTAGCTCAAGGCGATTGATGAGCTTAAGGAAAAGGCAAAGCGCGGTGAGCGGTTGGAGGCGACGCAGTTGAAGAAGATGGAGGGTGAGGCGGAGATTCGGAAGGAGCTGGCTGCACTGGAATAGGCATTATAATAGGACTACACTCGGGTAGTGCCAGGGCTTCTGAGCCTGCTTCCTTGTCATTCACTGCTATCCATTTTTACTATGTAATTAGAGGGCAAGGGAGGGGTTCTTTGTTGATTGATTGTGTATAGTGTGGGTATTTGTGGGTAATGGGTTATTGATTCTCTGGACTTTTGGAATGTTGTTTGCATTCCAGATGTAGGTTTTGTGGGGAGGAAATGGAGGCCCATGGAAAGTCAAGCTTTTATTTGGATGAGTTCTAGATTGCTAAGTTTATTGAGAAGAGAGCAAGGAAAGGAAGCTATCAGGGAGTGGAGTGGAATGCAGTATGGGTAAAGGCCAGAGACCGGGGACTGTTCCAGGAAATGCTGACTGGTGGGAGAGAAAGAATTTAGCAGGGGAATGGAAAAGCATGGAGTGGTAATTAAGTAACACTAGAAGAAACTTGTCTGATGCCAAACAACAGGAAATGAGTGGGTGGGAAAGAAAGCAGTGTCCACAAAGGGCAGCGCAAGTATTATTAGTTACTACTACTCGCGGACGTTGGAAGAAAACGGTAGAGGTTGTTGAGAGGTTGATGTGTCGAGAGTAATTGATTGATGACGTACGCTGCGTGTCATGTTTCTGCTCCATCACCATCTCATGGTCGCGTCTTCTTTCCCGAGGCCACTTCGGTGGACGATACCCATGCGACTAGGTCAATCCACTGGACAAGGACGCGCTCAGCCAGTACGGCGACGGACGTGGCCGGACGCCGCCCATAGGACGAAGATGACTCGCTGGAGGACGAGCCACTGGACGAGTAGGACAAGGACTACTCGATACCCGAATGAGACAGTCCATTCCCCGGACGACTCGACTCATAAGACACTGAGCAGGACGCAAGGACTGGCAGATTGGACAAGAGGGATTTAGAATACTTGTATCTGGCGGTGGACAACAAGAATGGTGCGGTGCACGTCTTGATTTTAATGCTTCCCTGGTGTTACTTAATGGCGCATATATCCAGCTTTATTGTCTTTGGTGCTCTTGAGCGGGGACTGCCTCGTCATTTTGTACAAGGTACATGGACATTTCCAGTTGTTACAGCGACGGCCTCATTGAAACATTCTGCTCCCAGCAAGGCCCTTCAGATCCTCTGGTAATATTTAATGACTGAAAAAAGCGCGTCGAGGGATACTGACCACGCGTTTTGCAGAAATCTGAAAGGGTGTCAAGCCCAACACGCCCATGAACGTTGAGAGTCAAGGACGGTTCTGCTTACACCCTCTTTTACCTATCGCGCGCTTTCTGTTCAAAGGTAATATTAACAGCTAGGCTCCATGCGGGCAAGCAGCGTAAACCAGATGTTCTTTTCCTTATTGAACAATGTCGAGAAAGTCATTGGCGCTGATCGGTCGCGCCATCACAACCTCTTGTTCTCTACATTTATGCTCTTATCGCTTATTCACCCGCTACCTTCTCTGTTGATCTCTTTACCCGAGCATGACGCTCGCGCGCTTCTTTGAGGACAGCCTCACTGGGAAACATTCATCCCGAAATATTGGAGGACGCTTCGGAATCAGTACAGCATTTCGTCTAGCGCTTGTCCAGGCGGGAACCATGTGTTCAGACGGGAAATAACCCCGAGCCTTTGTCTCCCACAGCTTTAAAAGGCGGACGCCTCAGCCTTCCAAAACATCATCATCCTTTACTCCAATCTTCATACTCCAACCATTCACGCAATGTTATCCGCCTCCACTGAAGTATTCAACGCGTTTGATTGTAAACGCTCGTTGACTTTCTTTCAGCGATATCTGATTCAAGAGAACCGAGGACACCCAAAAGTATCAACAGTCAATCCACAGCTCAGACCTCGATACCTTCATCCACGACTGCTGACGCCACCTCGCCTCAAAAGGATGTGTCCAAGGAATCACCTCGTCGTGCGCTCTTCTTTCCAAACGACAACAACGACCAAACCACACACGCAGCAATGCATCGCCGCCAAACTTGTCGTGCTGCGAACCGACATGACCCACTGGCAGTTCGGTCGTCACAGAACCTGAGGAGCCCGTCGACATTAAGCGCTCCAGAGCCTCCGAGTTCGCCCGATTCTCGTTCGACGAAGCTATCCCAGTCTCGACCTATAACTACCCGCCACCGCCACCAACACCAACACCTGCGACGACGAATAAAGACTCCCCTGCTCTCCAGGAACGGACGGCAAAACGACAGGAACGACGACATAAGCCGTACACTCAACTGAGCAAGGTCGATAAATGTCCTACGGTTCGACTGGAGGAAGAACGACCACTGAAGCGCCACAATGCTCGAGGACCTTCTCCTTCTCCATGTTTACAAAC
Source organism: Hymenopellis raphanipes (assembly GCA_003314085.1). NCBI lineage: Eukaryota > Fungi > Basidiomycota > Agaricomycetes > Agaricales > Physalacriaceae > Hymenopellis > Hymenopellis raphanipes. The sequence continues at coordinate 889 of QLPD01006899.1, read as the reverse complement.
AGTCGAGGCTCGGCGCACCAGGAAAACAACAAACGTCTCCGTTCAGATACAGGTGACTTCTGGAGGACAGAAGACAGCTATTCTTCTTGTCCTGACAAGAAGAGGAATTACGGTATAACATTCACTGGTTTCACTGGAGGTGCCAGGTTTCGCTGACAACCCAGCTTTGGTCTAGAACTGTGAAAATTGTATCGCTATTAGTTCTACATGTCCTTTATCAGTCTGCGAGGTACGTTCCGTTTTCTTTCTGCTGCAAGATCTATGGTCTAATAAAATGCCTGTAGCTAAACGACAAGATGGATCCGCATCCTCCGAGCGTCAGTTTTACGACCCAAGACCGTCCCGCGGGGAAGCTCATAACGTTCAACGGAAAGGTTCATCCCAGGACGACTGTAGGTGGCGGAACTCACTCTGAAGTGAACCTCTCAGGCGTTCGCGTGTTGGACATTCTAGCGAGACGAGACGTTATCCTCGACGGGGACAAAGCCATCGACATTCCGGACAAAGAGATTGTGGTCATGCTGGTGAGCAATTGGGAGCGACCTCTCGTTGTTGGCATAATCTGAAGGACGATGATTTAGGGCGGCAAGACAAGTCGGCTTCGGTTACAGTGCTCTGACTGTAAAACAACTGTCTATGGGCTTGCTTCCGCAGTATCGATGTTCCTACACGAGCGGATCGAGGCAAGGAAGATTGTGGGTCGCTTCCCATTCTGCCTGGTGTTTGTTTTAAATGCTAACTTTTGGGATAGAAGGGCCGCATTCGCAATGCCTTCCTAATTTCTCTTGACCTGTCCATGGCTGGGGTCTGGGAGCCGAGATTCAGTCTATATTGACCAGAACACGACGATCCGTGACATTTCGAAAGGGAAGAAAGGCGTTGTTGCCGT
>QLPD01006894.1:0-12952 GCA_003314085.1 Hymenopellis raphanipes | reverse complement strand
TGGCTAACTTACAGTCATCTTGTAGCAGTATACTAATTCTAGCTACAAGGTATAATACAGACTTTTACCACCATCGTCTGAGACCAGTATACTAATTCTAGCTACAAGGTCTCTTCCTCCCGTGGTTCCCCGAGTCGCTCCGCGACGACCTACGCGCGTATAGCGCCCGTACTCGACAGCCCGGTACTGCGCACGTCAAAAAGAAGGTATGGGAAGGAAAGGCAAGAGAAAGGGACAACAGTTTGGGGAAAGAAAGCTTTGGCAGTAGTTCATCGACCTTCGCACGAGGATCATAAACATTGAACGACAGATGGGTAAGATTGGGCATTGCTCGGAGAGTCCAGTGGTTAATGAAGATCTCGCACTCATAATGAGTTATCCGGGACCATGGTAACGCAAGAAATCGATCATCGGGAAGGTACATTCTTCTCAGCTGTGGGGCGGAGCGGAATGGGGCGAGAAGTTTCCCATTCATGGCCCTAGTTTCCTCCACGTCAGTGAGAATGACTTCTTCCAGGCGTTCAAAGTTAAGCCCTGATAACGTGACAGGAAAGGTGTTTCGGTTGGCTCGGAAACATAGACGACGCCAGCGCGCGGCGCCAACCGCCAAGTGTGCGAGTATCGTGTCCGGTATAGTCTCATCCCGCAGTACTGAGATCGCAACCGAGAGATCAACGTTTCCGGAACGCGAGATAAACAACCCAAGGTTGTAACAGAATCTGTTCAGCCTGTCTAGCATTCTGGATCCCGCCTTTCTTTTGGCCGGGACCGCTGGGGAGGTAAAGATGATAGTCGACCACAAGCGCGGGGCTGAAAGCGCTACGCGACGCCACCCAGAGCAAACCTGTGAGAGAGTCCACGGTGCATTCCTGGAGTTCAGAGAAGAATACTCCGAGTCTGGACGGCATAAGAGCTTCTCCTCCAAAGCCCCCCATTCAGGAAAACAACGCGCGAATATTTCGTGGAGGACATCGTCGGGAAGCGTGCGAATGGGATGAAGGAGAGTCTGGGCTTCCTGAATGCGGCATCGAAGCTTATTTCGCTCCTTGCGGAGAGCCTTCACCTCGTTCAGCAGCAGTCCAATCTTTTCGTCATATTTGGCGAGATCGCATTGGGCTCCGTCAACAAAATCGCGCAGTTGCGCTCTATCTGCATCGTGGAGCGCGTCGTGTCCCTTTAGGAGCACGGCGATGCGTGCGGTGAGGTATGACTGCCCTTCCGCCGGGCCAGAAAAATGCGCGCCGCAGGGATCAGCGAACATGGCACAGCTTGCTGGCAGCCCTCAGTAAGCTATTTGGAGAATTTTCAAGGAAGAAACGTACTAGTATCGCGAAAAACAAAGAGCTCGCGGGATACCGTAAAAGTCTAATGATCGTGGTATGAAAAGAACCTTGGTGTGGCTCTTGCTGAAGCGAGTTGGAAGCGAGTACATGACTGGCAAACGCCGACGGCGTGCCACATACCCAGTCACGTCTTCGACAGTGAACGGGTCCCTTCCCACTGTCCTGATACGCAGCTACTATTAGTACATATGTACTAATAGGTCTTGATCATCTTCAACTTGAAATTGGGAGATGTGTTTCTTTGCGCTACACACTATACCTGCATGCTTGTCTCCCCGTAAGGTGGACATTTACATTCAAACGAGCCATCGCTGTGCAAGTCGAAAATGGAATTTTGTTGCAATATACAGTACCATAACGTTCGTGCATGACAAAGAATTAAGCGTGGCGTCTAAAATATATAAATTATAGATATAAGTAGAATGTTTACCGATCCTTGTCCACCTCGAGAAGCTCTTTGGCGAGCCTGGCCAACATGTCATCCGAAGCGGGATTCCGAGGGAACGAGCGTCCGTCACCTCGACTGTTCCATCAATCATCATCAATTGCGATGGTATGAGCGAAAGCAAGTGAGCACGAACCAAGCACCAATACCAAATATCCTATACACCCATCCGTATGGTTGGTCCCATCCCCAGATCTGAGAAATATTCCTTTTCCATCCGACATCGTAGAGTCTGATGCTTGAATGCGCGTCCTTGACGAGTCGCCTCTGGCTGTACGACAGTTCCGGTTCAAGAGGCGGGTCGGAGAGTGAGTGACCATCAGTCGGTAGCGGAGGTAAATGCCGCAGTAAGAGGAACGGGGAAAGACTTTCAATCGTAGTCTGGTTCGTCACGGCAAGGTAGAGATGGTAGATGGTGAAGGATCCTATCACCAAAGTGAACACTGCCCCAACAAAGAAGAGGCAGATGGCGTGAATAGGTGTGAAAGAATCCTTTAAAGCAGTCAGTCGTGTAGGGCATGTCAAAGGATTGGACGCACAACTTGGAAAGGACTCTCGAACGCGTACAAGATTACGAAGAAACATAATATAGCTACATAAACCGCAAGGAGAGTGATACAGCAGAGAAAGTGTAGGAATGCGGGGTACGTTCTATGTCCCTGCAAGAGGTATCAGCACAACACACGAGACGCCGTCCAGGACTTTACTCACTATACATTTACTACCAATCCACGGACAATGGTGGTCTGAATAAACAAAAAATCAGCCGTCCCCCCCAGCAGACGAAGAACACCCCAAAACGCACCCATTTTTAGTACACAGCGTCCACAGTGTGTACAGTGATGTGTCCGTTCAGGCTTAGGAGCCTGTCATCCCTATGAGCCTCAAACCGATCGTGGCAACCAAAGCAACGCGTACCCAACACTTTCTACACCACTTTCCCGGAGCAGAGAAATCAAAGTCGGCGGACAGAGCCTCTGTCAGCCCCACTTGCTCTCCGTCCTCGTCTAGATTAGACTCGGGGAGCGCCACAGGACCGGGATCACGCGCGACACATATTATGAGGGACGTGAATATCATAAACGTGAGGATATAGATGGCGATGAGGTGTACAATGAAGGTGAGTGGCGTTTCGAGCGTGCGCAGGTGGTGGTTGACTAGTACAATTAGTAGCGATGGTTGCGGGGCCAGTATCAGCGATACAGTGCCTTTAACCACATTCAGTTCTGAAGAGAAAAAAGCAACAAGTGGAGGTTTTCTCACCAAGTAGAGGCAGGTAATGGTACCATGGTTTCCCCGGCAATTCATCCGGTTCAGAAGCATGTATGAAGGTCGTTGAGTCAAGCGAGAATGAGTGCCGGCTGCGCGACGTGGAATGGGACATTTGTGGCGTTAATTAGAGGAAATAATGAGTGGGCATGACAGCGCCAGAGGCGATGGAGGGAGTAAAAAATCGAGAGCGCGCGGATGCAAAAGGCTGAGAACTGATCGCTCAAGCCTCATTCCGACCGGCATCCTCCGGCACCGACATAAAACAGATGAGTAAGCAAAATGCCTGCAGGCAATTCTGATTGTCGTTATGTGGCGCACTCAATAATGGGACAACACGTCTATCGTGCGGGGAGTTACAAGGTTTACATTCCTGTCTTTTCCTCGCCCTCCCCGTGCGCCGGTCCGAATCTCCGAGTATTGCGAGGACCGTCACTGAGGACTTGGAGGAGGGGCATAGGCATGATGGCTTACAAGCAACTCCTCAGAACGGGGGGGATCAGCATCCGTCTCCTTGGGTCCGGTTCTGCTAATAAGGAAATACCCGCCTTCCGAGGATCGAAGAGCTTCAGGTTTCTGTTGGTCAGAGCATCGGATTCAACAATGGGGGAAGAAACGCCTGCTACAGGATTACTACCATCTCTGTATTAAAAACAAGCTCCAAAATAGGGAGCTCAAGACGGTACAAGTACAATAAAGAAGTACGTTCAATTTACAGTACAGTGTCATAAGACTCTAGAATTGAGAGTATGTAAGACACAAAAATCGTCGCGGCTCTACAAGCTTGAGAGGTCCAAACCTTCAACTTGATAACGCCAACACTGTGCATGTTCGCCAGCACAGCAGGAAGGCTTACGGGGGCTTGGCAGTCCGCATTCAAGTAACCGACAGGTTACTTGAAGCATGCGGTGCGCGGGACTATTGGCTCATGGTGGCACTGTAAGGTCGAAGAACCGTTGCGTCGGACTCTTCCCTACAGCGTTGGCTCCACCGGTCAATTAGTCCACCCCCTTCAAGTAAAAGTATTCTAAAAATCAAAGCACACGTCAATGGTCAATCATGAAGGAAATAAAGCTATACCCACGGGCCTAATGTAGGCGCCGCGCCAGAGAAATGAGCGATCTCCACGATACCGGACAATGTTTGCCCAGCCAGATATCGCAGTCGCGGGTCCTGGCGTGACACACCCAAGTCCGCAATTAAGCGACTTGCCTCAGTGTGGCGCACAAAGACTCTTGGCTTGCAGTGGTACCATAGATTCGAAGACCGTTGGCGTCGGCATCTCGTCTAGGCGTTGGGCTCCACCCGCCAAAGTAGTCTGGACCCGTCGCTCATCCTCATCCGGTGTTGTCGGTATATTGGACCGGTCTGCAAGAGTTAATTCAAGACCGAGTTCGGAGTCGGGGCTACGGACCGATTCAAAGTCAGTGTCTGGTGAAGAACAGGAACTAAGTGTTTCCCCTCCAGAATTCGTCGTAGAAAATATTAGTACGGTTGTGTGGGCGTCCCTCTGCGATGTAGCTCCGCCGGTGAACATATCTGGACCCATTGTCTTCACAACACGGGCGCAGGTCTCAAAGTCGGGTTATGAGGTTAAAGAACAGTAGTCGGAACAGCGATGAACGCACCTTTGATGATTTTATTTGTTACCCTAGAAGTAGTACTATGAGGAAGGTCGTCCTCATAGACTGATATCCGGTAGTTGTTTCTCCAACTAAGTGGATCCTGTCTTCGTACGGGTCTGTAGAACAGAATAACCGTACAATAATCATGAAGCGAAGAATGATACTCACCAAGTGACCGTGATCACGGGCCTGAGCGTCTTCTAGCCTGGCGCCGCGGGAGTTGGCGAAAGCGCGATGGAGTCATCGAAGCCTTATTGTGGCTTACTGCCATCGAACTTGGGAAGAAGAGTCTCTGTCCGAGTCAAGCTGCGACTCGAAAGTAAAGCGCTTTCAGCTTTGTTAGCGCGATTGGGTGTTTTGACCGGAGAAGGGAGTTGGCGTCGGTATCTGACGTTGTTAGATATTGGCGCGAGAACAGGGCTATCGACTTTGCAAGCGCCGGCAGGTGGCTTAACAGAGGCAGCGGGAGTGCGGCGGGAACCGGCGTTGTAGGAGGTCGTCGCGGGGACAGTGCGAGTGCCCGGGGGAGTCGAGCGCCGCAGAGGGGTTGGAGGTGGGGTTAGGGTTGGTCCATCGGAAGCCTTCCATTGCTCTTCAGAAAGCTTCCGTTGCCCCTTGGAAGCCTTTAACTCTTCGCGTACTTTGTCCCGCTCTGCGCGTACTTTGTTCAGGTCTGCGCGCACTTTGTCCAAAGCTGCGCGCATATTGGCACGGTCTGCGCATACGTTGCCAAGTTCTGCACGTACGTCGGCCAAGTCTGAGGATACGTGTTCCAGGTCTGCGTCCTTGTTCGCAAGCAGCGCCTTCAGGCCGTTCTCTCGGTACGTGAAGTTCTCGATCTCTACCGCGAGCAGGTCATCTGCTGCCTTTTTGGCTTCGAGACTTTCGTAACGCTCCCTGACATGGTTTTCCCGAGCTAGTGTAAGTTCGGTCTGCACGCGGCTCATCTCGATTTGGTAATCCAACGATTCTCGCCGGCTCTCACGCAAAAGGCTCTCCTGCTCGTCGGCGATGTCACGAAGTCTCTCTTTGTCCGCCTGAAGAAGCGTGATTTGCTTCTTTAAGCTGATGACGAGTCGAGTTTGCGTAGAAATAGTATGGTCTTTAGAACAAATGCTGTCGTCTCGCGAGCAAATCCCCAACTCCAGAGAATGTATCTTTTCGTCTTGAGACTGAATCATGTCAAGCTGTGCGTCAAAGTGGTCCTCTAGACGAACCAATGCGGCCTGAGTAGTCTTCAAAAGAGACCTCTCTTTCTCGAGCTGCTGGCTTTGGCGTCCGAGAGTCTTGTTGAGTTCATCGTTGAACTGTTTTTGTCGTTGAAGTTCCTGGTGAATCGAATCCAAAGTTGAAAACTAAAAAGCTTTCAATAAAAGTCAAAATGGATGAAAACAGACCAACGGTTTCAGCTTCGAATAGTTTGGTGGTTTGAATGGTGTAGGCGCCAACGCAGACGATGGCGTAAGCGTCCTTGTTTTCGTTGTGGTCATTCGTGACTTCGTCGTGCGTGCCGGGGACGAGCTGTACAGCCATGTCTTGGGGATAGTGCGTTGCACGCTGGACAGGAGCCAGTGTCGAGATGGGGGGAGGGATGATGACGTTGGGAAGTGGGCGGGATGTGTGCTCGGGGGATGCAGGGTGCGTCGACTCGAACGAGAAATGAGAAGACTCGGTGGTCGAAGACAGAGAAAGCGGCTCGGCGCCAGGGCGCTCGACTGACTGCTTTAGTACTGTAGAAAGCTCGCATGGATCTGCGGCTTTTGGCGCGATGATTTCCACTTTATCTGCCAAGATAGGCTCTGTGGGAAGGCCTGCGCTTGACATGTTAATGACAAAGCTCCGCTGCTGTTCGTTGTTGAACAGCGCGAGGCAAGTACCCGTGAAGTGGAGATCGTCGTCGAATACACCAAGTATGGCAACGAGGAGGATGAATGCATATAGAACAGGGAGTGTGTCGTCCTTGATAGAAGTCAACCCGAAACAAAGGCGAACCAGCGAGTCGTACATCAAGGTAAATGATGTCAACAGAGCGGCGCCGACCAATAAACAAACTGTGCCATATACCATAGGCGGAAGAGAGTAGCCTTTAGCACAACGGGGGGCCAATGACAGGTGCTGAACGGTACGGGCGTTGGTAGACGTTGTGCGGCGGAATACAACAATAGAGGTAATGGCGACGATGATCAAGGCGACAATGCACGCAATAAACGCGTAGAACGGGGGGAGGAAAGTAGCGAGCGCAGTGACAGTCGGGGACAGTACTTTCATTATCGGCGCCGCTGGTACTGTGGGAGATGGGCCGTCCATGGGCGGGAGGACCATGCCAATGATCGCAGACACGATCAGAAGCGATAAAATCATTTGGTTTAGCTGGGGGGGGGTTCTGGGCTTGCGAAGTCGATAATGCGAGTCGAGAGGGTTAGGTAGAGGAGTTCTCTGAGGGAGCCTGTTTGTGCTCGCCACAGTTTTGTAGAAAACCAGTTTGAAGTCATATGACCAATTGTCACCAAACACAGCATTATAAAATTCCGAGAGCTAACAACAATGGGAATCTGTCGTTGGACGCTTCCATTAGGAAAACATACCGGAAGAAGTAGCGTGGCGGCATTCAAGTCCCCGCTCACGTCGAATTCAAGACCATTGGAGGTGCCAGCCAGACATAGTCATGGACTTCCACCAGTGTTAATAAAAACCCATGAAGTCTCGTGAAAGTGGTCGTAAAACGCGTCGACGATGTTGGGGAAAACCCGCTACTGAGGGCAGAAGCTATAGCATATGTGAGACATGGTGTGTTGGTCAAGCATAATCTGAGTCAAGGAGGTGCAGCAGTTCTGATGTTTTCTGTTTGTCTGCCAAATGTGGCGAGCAAAGTGGCAACAAAGGACAATGACCCTGAAAATGCTCCCGGCAGAATTTGAGCATTGGCAGAGAGCCGTCCTACTAGCGCCGACTGTCTCGTCCGAGGGAGGTCGTGGTCGATAGTGCGACGATTTGACAACGTAGTCGGCGAACATGTACAAGGTACGGGACTCGGGCCGATCGAATTCCTCTGTACCATCTATGGTGACCCTGGTCCGAGGACTGCAATGCACATGTACAGGAAGTTCATCCATTGTCGAGGTCATGTTGTATGACTGTCGAGACCTAGGGGGGTCTTGAAATAGCCCATTTCTCCTGCATGAAGCCTGAGGAGCCCAAACCCAAGCAGAAGTCCCAGTGAGGAAGCGACTGTGTCGCCTCACCACCTCTAGTTGTCATAGCTTCCGCTAGAAGGACGTGGTACCCATAGGAAATTACTTGTAGAACATGTTAGAAATGATCACCTCGGGCAACTTGATGCAGACTTCGTACAAGCCCCAATGCCAATGCTTTGAAGGGCGCTCGAGAGAGAGAGAGCGCGCAAATTCCAACGGTGTCCCTCCTCTAGACGAAAATCCAAGAATATGTCGATGTGCACCAAGGACTCTGCCGGAAAGAGTCTGTTCGTGTTCAGGATGAAGAAAGTCATCCCGGCAACCAACGGGAACACAGATTTTGCGAGAATGTTGCCTGAGGGTACTGTAATCTTGTCAGAATCCTAAATCCCTTGGTCTTGTGCTGCTCTCCAAGTGCAATGTATTGCAGGTGAATGCGCCATGAGCAAGAAGTCTTCGTAGAGTCAAGTGCATGACAATCGAAGACGAAGACATTAATGATATAACTCGACGCGCAAATCCATGACCGTTAGAAGAACGAAATGGAGAGAAGACAGTGTCGACCTGAGAGCGTTAGACTCGAAGCGTACATCGATACCGCCCAGGTGAAGAGGACCTGTATTTACGCGACCTCTGTGTACGCGGAGTCCCAAGTAAGACCGTGGAACCAGTAGACGTCGATTTGTCGGATACGAGGAGAGACGCGGTACTACCCGTGATGTGTAAGGAGGAGTCCCGGGAGCACAACAACCGCTGAATGGATAGAGTCGACGGCATCGAAGAACACATCCGCCACTGAAAGTCTATCTGAGCTCCCCGTCCTAGCATAGCGCCGCACAAAAATTGACGCGTCGACGCGGTTCGAAAATCGCCACTGAGAATATCCTGCTACGATGTGCGCCACTCGTTTGACGGTGTGTGCTGTATGAGGAGGGCCAAGGGAAGGTGCCAACCTTCGAGATCAACAACGCCACCCAATAACGGAGACCAATCACGGTTCGCCACTTCACTCCAGCAGAGTGCGTATCAGGATAGGTAAAGAAACAGGCTTACCGGCATGACCGGGAACCGGGGAGACACCACACCCCCACCAGTGGCAACCCCCCAGTGGCTCTCTATCCTTGACAGTCACAACACAACTCCCAACCCATGGGCCATCTTAAATTCACGTACACACCAGCGATCACGTGAGACGCATCCACACGCATAACCAAGAATCGCTACAACGTAAGTACTATACAGACAAACAACAAAATATAAATTACAGCAACACACCACCTCTCTCTCTAGGATCTAGATCCATGTTCATCGCCACCCTCCCACATCAGGAAGCCGCCGTCTGCGTCTGTGTCTGTACCAGCCCCCGCCCACGTCCGCGCCCCCCACGCATCCCTCGTCCCACACCACGTCCCATACCCGGGCTGGGTGGCGGCGCATCTATACCCCTCCCCATCCCAGGCTGAGGCGGTGGCACACCCCTTCCTCGACCTCGCCCCGAATTCGAGTTCGGATTCGTCAATATCGCAAAGGGAGGTCTACTTTCATGTGTCAACTTCACATCTACGCTTCGACATTCAAGCAACTCACTTTGGTTGCGTAGGCGAGAACGCCGGCTTGGGCGTCGAAAAGCCTCCTCTCTGATTCATCCCATTCGAATAACCACCTCGGTGTGGCGGTGCCGCCCGGAAGCTGTCTCCGTCAAGCCCAGATGGTCGCGCTGCAAATCTCGGCTTGAACGGCGGCGCATTCGGATTCACTCTGGGAGGCGGCGGCGGCTCACTGGGCTTCGTCGACGCGACGAACTGGGGATTCGTCAAATTCAGGCAACTCTCCAGCTCGACACTAGAACCACGGTACTGTGAGCACCGATCTCCAAGCGTCCCGCCTGCCATGAAAGGTTGATCCCAAAGGACATCCATCGTGCGCCCATTGCTCAGTCCGATGACAACGCCTTTAGCAGCTAAAGGCACGCCGCCAGACGCGTTCGCCACCATGATTACGCGATCTCCCAGAGCAAATACTTGATTTTGAAGGCGATATGGAGCGTGTACCGGCTTCAGAACCGCTTGACGGGGAATTCCTTTAACCAATGCTTTCTTCATTCCCGCCGCCGTAGTCCTGGATTTGTTGAATTCATCGGCCTTTGTCTCAATTTCCCGAACGACATCCTGTTGGTAAACGATGAGATTGGAGAGTATCTCGAATTAATAAAAACTCACCTTGCTCAACTGATCACAAAACAAGGACACAGGTTCAAAGTCACGCACACCTTGCGCCTTCAACCAAGATTTGATCTCTTTCAGGCGCGCCTCGGCATCTTCTCCAAGAACATCCGATGCTCTTGCCATAGCTGTCAAAAGCGGGCACTCAGTGCATACAATCATGTGAATTAGAAGAAGCATACCATCGCCGCCTCCATCTAGCGACTTGAAGACCTCGGGGTATTTGAGCTATACACCACAAGTTAGATACCGGGCACAGAGGCAAACCCTAGCGATCGTACCTTGTACTCCTTAATCAATTTAATCGCTTTCTCACTAAACTCCCAACCTCCCCTGCCGCCCGGACCACCTCCATATCGCCTCTCCCTTTCACCTTCTCTCTCCTTCCGTGAATATCCCACCACCTTCATCGCCTTGACCTCATACTTCAAGCAAAGCCCAAGATTGTGCTTCTGCCCATCCGGGGTGAGCACCATAAAGCTCGAAGTGATCTTCGACAATGCCCGTCCCGACATGCCCGCCATCTGTGCTGCTTCATAAGCGGGGAAATATCTCTCCGATGACGATTGTCGAGAATTAACAATCTCTGTGAAAGTCGCATTTTCTGTTTTATCGGAAGGGAAAAACTACAAAGGCAATTTTGAGTATCAGGAAGCATTGAATATCTGGATAAAACTTACTGCGAGTATGACGCTCATAGTATCATCCGTCGTTGCTGACACTTGCGCGGCCACTCCATACGCATGTTCTCCCAAGAAAAAGATCCGGCTGCCATCCGGGAACTCCTCCGCTATTGGCGGCGCCGGTTTTTCTGCATATCTCGGATCCTCCGCACTTGCGCTTTTCGGCAGCACCATCTGCAATGCTGCTTCTGTCTCCTTATCCGCACCTTCGTAATCCTTGACCAATGCACCCGACTCGATGCGCTTCAGCCCTAAGGACACAGATATGAGCTTGAGTAGACGGCAAAGTGAAAAAAAATGACCCTTCAACATCCTAATATGAACCAGCACCTCCACCTCGCCGATGACTACACCAAACTTCTTCGAATACATAGTCTCGATCCTCTCAGCCTTTCCTCTCCACCAACCCCCATTATGAGGATTCGACACAACCCGCTCCTTGGCGCCCTGCACTACAGCCACCTTCTCATACTTGAACATCCCATCACTTAGTCCAACCACTATACCCTCCTTCAAGAACGGCCAGCCCACAAACACCCTCGCGCCAATGAGGTCTTGTGTCGCCCTCTTCACGTTGACTTCTGGTCCATGATAATATGGGTTGCCTGTGGTCTTCACATGTAATACCATCGACTTGTTCCGCGACTCTGACCCATGCACATTGACTCCATGGAAGCCTAACACCGCATTCGTAGTCAACGTCCTAAGCGATGGGAATCCAGCCATGAGAGGGACCCCTTCGATGGGGCGTTCCTCGATTGGATGTAATATCGGCAAGTTGAACACTTCCATCTTGCATAGACATCGAGTAATGGCGGGGAAGAAACCAGGTAATGATGACGGGTAGAACGATGGCTCGCGGCCTCCATCAAACATAAACCGTGTACTGGTACCCGACTCGTTGCGCTGGCGTTCGGCGGCACTAAGACGGTGTTCTCGCGCTGAAACAAGGGCTGAGTGGCTGACTATGGATTCTAAGAAACCACCTACAAGCCATTGCCTTTTTCAATCTGTCTGCGTTGATGAACGGAATCTTCACAATTGCTTCCCACTCCGCCTTCTTCCCATTCATATCCTGTTCGAATTCTGTAGGATAAAAGTCCAGGATAGGCGAATTTGGCGAATACATGAGATCCTAGGACACATCAGGATGAATCACACGACGCAGCCACCTACACCGACCTGATAGGCTTCAGGGATGTGTTCCTTGCTGGCCAGCGGCAAAACACCCATGAGCTGCTCATACGGCTTGAATGGCTCGCCTAGCTCAAAGTTGAAAGTCATTTTGTCCACCCCCTTGAAATCTAAATAACGAGAAATAAGTCGCAAAACATACCAGAGTGAGCATTCACATACCACTTATCCTGGGTGCATAGTGATAGTCATAGAACCAACCCCAGCTAGCGACACCTCCGTAGTAGTAGTGCATGACCCACTGCAAGCCCTCTACATAGCGGAATATCAACATTCCCAAGTCCTCAGGAGAATCATAGGAGAATTCTAGTTTGTCCTTTTTAGGAGTGTCAGTCAAGTCCCAATGAGCCAATCAATTAAAAAAAACCGACCTTGTAATATGTGCGTTTCCATTCATCCATTTTGTCCTTCAACCGTTTTTCCTCCCTACCGTCAAACCCGCCATCTTCGTCATCATCGAAAACTGGCGCCTTGGCATACTTCTTCAGTACCCTCTCGATCGCGGCTCGGCTCTCCACATCCTCCTCTTCCCAACTGCTGTCTTCGCCACCATTATCATGACCGTTTTCCTGACTGTGTCCATTGAGCCCATTCGTTTCTTCCTCCTCACCTCCGACCTCGGGAAATTCGAAGCTCACGACGTGCACGTCCTTCTCATCATCGTACCCGTCCCATGCAAGAACGAGGTGAAGATCGCTTGCAAGCGTCGTAATGAAAGCCCGATCCTGAGCGGGAAAAGTATTCGGTAGGGTAAGCTTAGGCCTCTTGCGTCTACTACGAGGAGCTGCCACAAAGTCGTGTACTTGATCAAAGATGAGGCGTTGCGGACGTGTCAGAACTGCAAGCAAGGTCAATTCGAGAAGCGGCAAGGGAGGATGACCGCACCAAGTTTATTTCGCTTTCTGGCTGCTTCTCTCTCTGACTCTCCGATATGCTTGGCCTGTTTACCCTTGTACCAGTTGAGATCGGCGTATTCC
>QLPD01006882.1:0-10337 GCA_003314085.1 Hymenopellis raphanipes | reverse complement strand
TGAGAAATGGCGGTACCGTGGCTCTGCAGCTGACTCCGAAAGGACTGACAACACGTGGAAGAAGGGAAGATCGACGAAGAGTCTGCCGCAATCTTGACAAACATTATAGAGGAAATGCCAATCACCGAACCGAGAAAAGGCGAGTCAAGTATCGATGAGTTGGGCACGCAAGAAAATTCAAGGCATACGACGCGTATTTCGGTATCTGCTCGGACTTCTCGGCGTTCCCGTGAGTAAGTGCTAGCCTTGTGCAGAATAATAATTTGCGATGATTGAGACCTTCGCGATGGTCCTTGGCAAGTTGTTGGAGGCCTTTTCCGGATGGGTTCTCAAACCAATCGCGATCGGTGCGGACCCTGTGACTTCCCCCCTTCCTTCCTTCCTTGATTAACAGCTATACCATCATCAAGTTGCACGGAATTCCATGTGCCGTATGCCGTTAGTGGGCGACGGTTCACTCGAGGAGGGCCATATCCAACCCATATCACACTTGATGCTCACGAATTCGTAATACTAAGCGCTTTCGCATCTTTCCAGTTAGATCCTTGTGGTACGAAGAGCTTCGGCGCATCGAATACTACGGATGCCAGCTCGTCTTGCGTAACAGATAACGACTTGAACCAGTTCGGACTTCTGGTTCTCCAATAGACTTTTGCAAAACTGTTTGTCCATATCAGGTCAAGTGGTAAGTCTAGTTTTTTGCTCTAAAGCTGCTCCTCCCTCAAACTTTTGCCTCAGGTCTCTCACACTATACCCACTATGATTTGGGCCATCCTAGCATCAGTTTCCAACCACTATATCGTCTTATCCGCTCTAGCGGCGGCTGTGGTCACATTTCTCGTCTTTCCCGACCGCCGGCATTCACCCCCTGGACCGCCAGGATGGCCTATTATCGGGAACATCTTCGACTTACCCACCAAGGAGTCTTGGAAGGTTTATCTCAACTGGAGCAAACGTTACGGTATGCATAAAACTCCTACGACCTTCTCCTCCTCACGCAAATGTCATGCCTTTACAGACTCGGATGTGCTCATCATGCGTGTTCCGGGCGCGCGCTTCTTTGTCCTGAATTCTGCTGAAGCTATCCAAGAGTTGCTCGTTAAGCGCTCGAGGCTTTATTCTGACAGGTACGTTTCTCCATTGAAGTGATTCCGGACTTGCAACTGACATGCTCTATTCTGTAGGCCTCGATCTACGATGTTACACGAACTGTCAGCACTTGCAACGATGCCATCCTGAAGTTGACGTTCTAATGCGTTTCAGGATTCGCACATCATGGATGATAGTCTTCATGAACTATGACGATCGCTGGAAAGGTCGTTCATCCGTAATATGAAGTAGCTTCCACTAACGTTATCTGCAGAACATCGCAGAATCTTCCGTCGCGAATTTGAGATGACATCGAAGGAAGAGAACCGAGCTCACGAGCTCAGTGCGGCCAGGCGCCTTCTCGAGCAACTTCTAACGAGCAAGGACCATTTCAAGGACTTGCGACTGTGAGAAGGAGGGACTTAGCTGAAACGCGCTCCGTGCTCATAATCTTTTCAGTGCAGCTGGTGACGCGATTCTTTCTGTCACCTATGGTATCACCCCGAAAACACCCCAAGACCCTTTCATCCGCACCGCAGAAGAGGTAATGGTCATCGTTGCTGATGTCGGACGTGGCGCTTATTTGGGTTAGTGCACTCCATTGACATCACACTTCCTATCGTTGACAATCATTTCAGTCGATATCTTCCCAATTTTGAAGAGAATCCCGAAATGGTTCCCAGGTGCCAAGTTCAAACGCGTCGCTGAAGTTGGTCGTCCTTTGGCGCGCGATCTAGTCATGGCACCGTATGATCATGTTAAAGCTCAAGTAGTAAGTGTTTTGCTTGACTAAGCACCTGGGTTGAACTTATTGACCAGGATAACGGAACGGCTGTTCCTTCTGTGGCATCTCGTTTCTTGACGGCCGTCGCTGATGGTGAAAATATTAGTGACCAAGAAATCGAGACTATGCGTAACGTACTGGGTATAGCGTATCTAGGTATGTCCATGCTCGCGTCTGTTCTGACGTATGTTGATTTACTTCCATTCAGGTGGCGCAGATACTGTAAGGCTCTTCTATCTTGCCGAGTACCTGACTGAGACCAATTCTGGAGACTGTTGCTATTCTTTCCAACTTCGTGTTGGCTATGGCAATTCACCCGGAGGTCCAAAAGAAAGCTCAAGGCGCCCTGGACGCGCACTTGCAAGGTCAAAGACTCCCGGATTTCAGCGACTTTGGTGGCCGCATTCCCTACATCGACGCGGTTGTTAACGAAGTTCTGCGGTGGAATCCTGCGACGCCATTCGCTGTCTACCATGTGTCGAGCGACACAGACGTTTACAAGGGCTACGAGATTCCCAAGGGCTCTATCATCATTCCTAATCTTTGGGCCCTCCTTCGTCAAGAGTCGGTTTTCGGGCCCGACACTGACAAGTTCATCCCGGAGCGTTTCTTGAAAGCCAACGGAGATCTCAATCCCGATATCCTGGACTTGGACATTGCATTTGGATTTGGTAGACGTTCCTGTCCAGGACGAGGTAAGCTTGGATGGCATGCCAAAGAAAGCTCGGCGCTGATGCTAATTCATTAGTGATGGGACGAGATACGGTGTGGATCATGGTAGCGTCGATGCTCACGGCCTATGAGATCTGCGATCCCGTAGACCTGTCGGGCAAGCGCATTACGCCCGAGACGAACTTGGAGTTCACTAATGCCATGGTTAGGTAAGTGCATAGTGTTGATCTGTTGATTTGTTTCTCATGACGGACTCATATAGTTTTGCCCCTCCCTTCAAAGTTTCGTTCAAGCCTCGTATTCCCGAGAGTATGATTACCGACACTCTCGTCGACGTACACGCATAGTGTTTTTAGAAGCACGGTTATCCAAATCGCATTAAGTTACACCCAGGTTTCTCATCTGCATCAAGCCCCCGCTCGCGCATTCTCGGCAGTACTCTACCCTGACAAGTCGCTCAAAGCGCTAGTTTCTCATGAATTAGACCAGTTCTAGGAAGCGACATGGCATTCATCTGAAAACCTAACGAGCTTCGAACGTGTTTCTACTGTAACTGGCGTGCAGCATTGTCCTCGCTGATATCTCGTCGGAGGAACAGGTGAAGGGCATGATCGAAAACACTGACCATGCCTTGGACAGCCTTGACGTGGTAGGTGCCCGTCTACATTAACATGTAGTCGAAGACATTGAACGCCATGAACAAATGGTCGCAAATGGGGCCACCTTTCCTTTACGATATGAACTTAAAAAGTTCGTGACTTCTAGTCACCGTGGAAGACTGGGATCTGCTACAGACATACCGCCGCACAAATGATCAACCATCATCATCACCACCTTCAAAGCGCGCATGAAGGCGCAAACTGAGAATATGGAGGCCTTTGCACGCCTGTTGCATCGAGTAAAAAATGGTGGGATCTTTCTGGAGCATTGCCGACCACGTAAATCCACGGAGAGCCTTCATATGTTGTACCGCCAATGTTAAGAGCTCGAGCGCATCCTCTGCATACTTGACGTCGAAACCGCTTCCAAATTCCAAGTAGTGTACATGGTCTGCGACGCGCAACTGGTCAATGAGATTCTCGCCGTCCGCCTCCGAAATGACGCGTGAGCTGAACTGGGATAGATTCTTATATTCGTTGAATACGGCGCGACGGTACAGGAGCGGGAAAACCAAAATTCGTATTTGATGAGAGCAGAGGGACAGAGAGGCCAATTCCCGAACTGAGATGTTGTCGAAAATGAGCAAAAGCAGCTCTTAGAGAAGGTCAGTCATTGCGTGGTGGTGGTAGGAAAGCAACCTCGATCGGGCGTACTTACAGACTGATACGATCAATAACAGCCTCTTCAACGGATCTAAACTTCATCCCAAGCTTCTCCTCCGTTAACTCGAAGTTACGCTGTACTGTTTACACGTCATCTCATAATAACGGCGGCCAGTCCAAGAGATTACACTTGAAGCTTGAAGTGTTATACATAATAGTTCTGTCCCTCTCAGGATAGACTGCCGCCAAGGCTTTCTCCAGCCGTTCGGTGACGCATTGGCAGCTGTGGTACGATTCGAACTTGTCAGTTATGGTGAGTAACATTGCGCAGCGGTAATCATGACGCGTCCAAGTCTTGGTATCTCATCTCGGAGCTTTACGCCGCAGATTCACTCAACCCCACAAACCTGGGTGTCGACCCATTTTCTTCAGTGAGTACTTTACCACCTATGCGCAGAGATGGGATCCAAGCTCCACTATGTACTATGTCTTCCAACGACATCTTAATCTCCCAGCCCATCACTGGAGAGTGTAGAGCCACACCACGCCGCTCAAGGACAGGCTTCCCCGCATCCGTGTGCCGTCGGGATTTCTGCGATTGATGTCTGGACGCCAATCATCTGATCAGAACTATCACTCCGATCGTGACGCGTCCGTCATGCAGGTACTAATAGAAATCGCGTCCTCAGCACAATGTATCTGGCAAGGCGCTTACGAGGTGACTTTCATGCAGGCCGCTTGGTCGACCCACTTCTTCCTGTGGAGGCATATAAAGTAAGAACTCAGCGACAATTTTCACAACCAAATCACCAGCATACCATGTCTCCGACTCTAAACGAAAAAACCTCCCACCCCATCGCGGGCGTCGTATTCCCCTCCTCTCCCACAATCACCGCCGCCCTAGCGTACATGGACACCCACAGCACCCCCCCCGTCTCCAACCACGTCATGCGCTGCGCCTACTTTGCGCTCATCATGCGCCCCAAGCTCCCGCCTTCAAGGACGTCTCCACCCCGCTCCTCGTCCTCGCCATCCTCATGCACGACCTCGGCCTGGACCCCACCAAGGAGCTCGTCTCCCCGGACAAGCGCTTCGAAGTCGACGGCGCCAACGCCGCGCGCGACTTTCTCCGCACTCAAGATCCCAGCTTCACCCCCGCCGAGCTGCAGCTCGTATGGGACGACATTGCGCTCCACACCTCCATGAGCATCGCCGTGCACAAGGAGCCCGTCGTCGCTCTCTGTGGCTTGGGCATCATAGCCGACTTTCTCGGCCCCAACATTGCAAAGGTGCTCAAACTCGGTATGGAGGTGCTCACGCCAGACGAGTGGCGCGCCGTGGCTAAGGTCTTCCCGTATGGGAACGTGGAAGAGGACACCAAGGACCTGATGTGTGGTCTGTGCGCGTCCAAGCCCGAGACGACGTATGACAACTTCGTGGGCCAGTTCGGGGCAAAGTATCTGCCGGGGTATTCGTTGGAGGGAAAGCAGGCCATCGACGTCGCTGAAAACGGGTTGAAGGGCTTGGAGGAGTTTAGGAAGTAGCCCATTACGTACTGCACAAGGTTGATTGAATAGAGACGCCATGTCGCGACTTCCTGCGCACTGAGCACGATCTCAGCTTCATCGACGCCGACCTGCAGCTCGTGTGAGACGCGACTGCCCTCCACGCCAGGTCGACTCGTAAGGTAGCCGGAATAATGCTCGAAATGCTAAGATTGCGAATAAATGACTGTTAATAACACGTATAAGTAACATGTTACTAACATCCACGCTGGGGAACCATGTTAGCATTAGTCCATACGGCGATCCCCTCCCCAATTCGCATGCATGGCACACGCACCTAGATCGATTGTATCTGTACTCGTATGAAGGCTAAACATGTACCATTATTAGCCGGCCTGCGGCCATTCTATCTCGTTTCTTTTGCCACTCATCGTTGCGATTCTCTGCACCTTCACGGCTGGAGAACATTGAACAGTGCAGCACGATGAACTTCAAACAGCATGAACAAATCTCGTAACTCTAGTAATATTTACAAGCGCGCGCGAAGGTCCTAATAACACCATAGAAGCGATGCACGATACATGTGAAAACGTGAACTTACGAGTGAATACCGAGAGCTGGTTAGTCGTGAAACCGCTGAGATCTGGCTGAGAGACCTTCAACTCCTTCGGGACTCGGATTTTCCTCCCAAGGCGGTCCGTCGTCGGCTCCAAATCTCCGCATCAAACACGTCTCCTTTCCAGCAGTCTGTCAGGACATGAACGTTGTGAACTGCCGTGGACGACTACGAACTTTACCTCGCAATGATCATTCGGATTAATGGGGCCTGAAGAGGTACGATATACATCATTGGACCAAGAAACGAGACGAGACGGGAGCTAACCAATGCCAATGGGCGTGCTCGATACAACGACCACGCTGAGAGAGGCTAATAAGCATAGGAGTACCATGCGCAAGAGCCTGAGAGCACTGGCCATTGTGCGACGATGTTGATGAATGGTGGGAAGGAGATCCGAGGCGTGCAAGGCTGTTTATATAGTGCCTTGAGGCTTGAGCCGAAGAAATGATAAGAAGGCGTCCATTGTACGTATGTACTAGAGGAAGAGAGAACTTCTTGAACAGTCGGACCGACGATCTGCGAGAAGCACAGCGCTAGATGTAGACGTGCGTTGAATTTGTCGCCACTGCTTCGAACATATCAGTCTAGCCTCTTGTTCAGTTTTTTTTTGGCAGGATATGATTGAAGAAGGTTGAGATGCAAGCGTGGGAAAATCTGCCTTGAGGGAAACCACCACCAAACACCATCATCTTGTCTACTAAACTGACGGGGTGTTTTCACCGCAGATTTTCTATATGTAACAAATTATCTGGCATTCTTTGACGGATACGAAGAGTGGACCTTCGACGTACGTTGAATGCATGTCTTCGTGTACGTCTGCGCTTCCATTTCCCGCGGCCGTCGAATTCTTAAACTCTATCAAACGGTCACAGTTTCATTCCGAGATACAGGGCATGAGCTCGATGAGGAGCAGTACTATAGACCCACATGCCTCTGGTCTTGCTCGTTCTTCCAATTCCATCGTTTCTCAGCAAGACCGTCTCATCCTGTCGAAAGTCATTTCCTATTCGCCTGTGCATGCTGTAACGAGAAGCATTGCGTCGCATGGTGTACACCCACTACTCTTGGATGCGAAACAATCATTCAGTTACGGTAAGTACTTACAGGCCGAGGCCGAAGGGAGTCTGGTTAAGTTCAAAGGAGTCCCACCTCGTTCGGTTCTTCGCTGGAAAGAGTTGACGTTGGACACGATAGTTTATTGCCTCCAAGGACCCACAGCGACGAGTCGCGTAGGATACTGCTGCTGTTCATAAGAACTTCAACCTGGCAGTCGTTGCGCGCGCACACGGTGATCGGCAGACGTTTGCTCTCAGCTTTGATCAACCGTTCACAGCGGATTATAGTTCTGACCGTCGAAGCCGACTCTTGACCTTCATTGGCTTGTTTACGGATTTCCGGTGTTTATAAAAACTCTT
The DNA here is from genome assembly GCA_003314085.1 of Hymenopellis raphanipes. NCBI lineage: Eukaryota > Fungi > Basidiomycota > Agaricomycetes > Agaricales > Physalacriaceae > Hymenopellis > Hymenopellis raphanipes. The sequence goes on along the minus strand of QLPD01006882.1, from coordinate 2,991 downwards.
ACGTGGAAACAGTTCAAGGCGAACCCTTTTTCTGTTGGCTAGGACGTGGACCGGGGTCTTCTACCGCCTTTCAGACATCTGCACATGAACGCGGTAAGTATCAGGATACCGTATACTGATTTACAACTAACGAATTACTAGAAGGGGAACAAATAACAATTGTATACGTCGTGCTTCGTTGAATCATGAATCATTATACCAGCATACTTCACTTGGCGACCGGGTGCTATCCAAAACATGGTAACCAAATTCTTGCTCGCGCCCCACGCTCCGTGGAATTATTACTCCAGATATAAAAAGAGGCAAGGTCAGCCAGGATCTGCTGCTGCCTCTTCACGCACCTCATGTCTACGGAATCCGCTGTTGATCTTTTCCTCCACATCAGAGCAACGAGGTACTTGAACGGTGCGTCTCCATGCCGCGCTGCTGTTCGAGGTGATGTTACTGAAGCTAGCACTCCCTTTATAGCTGCTGGACTCGTCGTAAGCAGCAGGACGATTTCTCATGCGACTGTAGCCCCTCATCCTCACTTTTAAACAGGTTCTGCTATATGACCACTCGCTGCTGCTCGGAGAAGAAGTGAGGTACCTTTGGGCTTCACGCTGGACGTTACAGAAGGCCCTCTTTCTCTGGATCAGATATCTCGTTCCTATATGCATCATCATACATACTCATCGTAAGTCGGCGTCGCTGCGCTCCTCGTCCATACACTTAGTTTCAAGCATATTGTAGAACTGGCTGGCATAGGAAATTCAGAGCTTACCGACAAGGTGCGTTTCGTCTTCGCAAAGCGAGTTGCCCACTGATTATTTGACCGATTTCAAGTTGTGAGGATTCACCCTTCAACGCGTCTTCTTCGTACCTCAATAGGTTTCTTGACAGCTGTATCATCTGGTTTGATTTTTCGGTAAGTGTTTGACCCAATCACGGCGACGATAGCGTTCTCAAAGCAAATCGTAGTTATACCTAGGACAGATCACAGTTGCGTTCGGAAACTGTACGCTGCAACCACCAGACCGTTCTATGTTGTCTTTCTAATAGTGTGGCCAGTTCTCGTGCTCTTACACCTCTGGAATCTGTGGGACAGAGACCGCCGGATGATGCATGCAACACTCAGTCTCTTCGTCCTCACGTTCTTCGGCAACATGGCATGCACTGCTGTCACGGTTGTGTCTCTAAATGGTATAGTTCACAGGAGCAGGGAATTCGCTTTCACTCATGCATCCTCCACCAGAAACGATTTATTTCAACCGTCAACTTGGTCTCTGTGCACTGCTGGACAGAGGGAAGACACCTTTGCTTTGGGCGCCGAGTGTGAGTCAGCCGTATCACTGACCTTCTCGTCCGACCAAACGTTTTAGATCGCTTTCGATATCGTGACGCTGGTGTGCGTTGTCTACAGCGCCTTGGAACGTCCAAGGAGCGCACAGACCGCTGTTACGCGGGTGCTGTACCGTGACGGGATTGTATACCTCCTCGTGAGTAGCTGTCAACGAAGTGAAGACGCGTGTTTACGTTCCAACAGCTCTTATTCCGTAAGTTCAACTCGAAGTCTGCATTCTCGCACAGAAGAATGACCGATGCTCAGTCTTTCGACTTGTGAACCTGTTCCTTAGCATCTTTGCTCCGGTGAGCTAACATCACGAAATAAAAGCCTACCAGCTAATACGTCTTCGAAAGGTATCTCTTATATTCATAGGCGTTTTGTGAGTAGTCACACCTTCCTTGGAATCTGTGTTCTCTCTAACTCCGGTGTAGCTTCATTTGGTGCAGCACAACGGTAACGGTGACACGCTTTACGCTGAATCTCATGTGTATGGAGGCAAGGGAGAAAGCACAGCGACGTCGACAGGCATTTTTACTTCAAGAGCTTTGAGTTGAATTTACGACTATTTCTATAAGTATACCCGTTTCCATTTAGCGACTTATACCACATATATGATAGCCATTGAATGTAGAGCCATACGTTTTTTACTGTTCAGCGTGACTGGAGAAGATGGGTTGATGATCGGCCGCCGGCGCGCTCCCGTCCAACGGCAGGCACATTTCTCCTGCCACCTTCCCCCTCGAGCAGCTCACGACCTGGCCGTCTGAAGTCTGATTCCGATGTTCCGTTCTATTGAGATCTACCCTTCTGAGAAATACTCCAACAATCTGAAAGGAACAAGCACTACACTCACGCTAGCGCGGCGCTCCGCCGCTTTTAGTTTGCCAACAGACTCTTATTTCCCTACCAGACGATGCCTCCCTTCTACTAAGCACAGAATATTCGGAAAGCATGTCGTACTGCCCTTTTCTACGCCTACGCTAGGAATAGCCATGCATGGACTCTGGAGGCTTGATCGCGCAGACTGGTGTTTTTTTTGTCGACTCCTGTGGGACCTGGGGATGCGTTCCGCCGCCCTGTACTTACTGGTTTTGCACAGGACTATGTAAAGTACCAACCTCGGTTCGAGAACCACGGTCTACATCACAGTATTGTGTCAATCATGGTAGCCCAATGTCGAACCTAGGCGCGTAAAGAGGGCAAGCTGACAAGCTGCTTGATCGACGACGTCCAGAGAACGACTTCGACAGCTAATCTTGGTTGCTGCACCTTCAACGTCGACCGGTCCAAGTGTGGCGTCATGCATACTTTGGGGGGATCGCCCAATAAAATGGGTTCCGGCATCTCAAGCCAGCGACTGTCGGTTGACGATCTAAGGCAGATTCTGCCCATCCTTGGCCGGCGATAGTCGGCAGTCGAAATTTCGAACAATGGCGGGGTAACGACAACGTGACCTAGGCGCATTGTTTGCACCAGGGGACAAATTTTTGCCTAACTTGGCCACATTGTGTTCTTGTCTTTGTGACGCCTCTTCCTCTCTACCATCCACCAAATCGCCGCTTCCGCCTAATACCACTATAATGGGAAATTCTACGGTGCGTTCTCCACCGATTAGTGTCATCTGGGTACTCATTGTGTTCTTCACAGTCTAGTCACGCCTCCCA
>QLPD01006868.1:0-16968 GCA_003314085.1 Hymenopellis raphanipes | reverse complement strand
CGTATCCAACGCGACTGCAGCGGTTAATACGATCATGCGGAATATAGAGTGGAATGCCGAGGATATCATTGTTCAAAGTAACATCGTTCCCTCCTGCCCCCACCTTCCCGACTTACGCCCTGACAGCATCAACGACATGGCTCTCGACAAGCCGCGTACTGACTTACGTCTCCGACACGCGTCCATATCCCATGCTCTCCATGTTCAAGCTCACCTTTCCCACCACACACGCTGCGATACTCGATGCCTTCCGTGCACACATCTCCGGCCTGAAAAAGAACATGGCGACCGTGTCTGGGGACACTCCGCCTGAACGCAAACCCAAGATTCTTGCGGTTATAGACTCGGTGGTCGCGAACCCCGCGGCGTACATGCCCTGGAAGGAAATGGTCGCCATCTGCCGTGCGGAGGGAGTTATGTCTCTCGTGGACGCTGCACATTCGCTGGGTCAGGAGGTGAATATTGATTTGGAGGCGGTGAAACCGGATTTCTGGATCTCAGTGTGTTTATTCAACCATGCGGATTGGGCTGACTGGCTGATTTCCGCTCTGTAGAATTGCCATAAGTGGCTCTTTGCGCGGAGGGGCTCGGCTGTGATGTATGTTCCTTTCCGGTATGTCTATATTTCATATTTATCGCTATAAATTCGAACTGATGTTCTGAGAAGAAATCAACACCTCATCAAAACTTCGATACCCACCTCGACAAATTACGTCTCGCCCAAAGACCCGCCCGGCGGCCCATCCGCGCCCAATTTCGTTATGCAGCATGAATGTGCGTTCCTCCTCCCCTCTTCTCTTTACTCTGCTCTCCATTACTCGGCTTCCTATTCTACTGCGTTGAATTCATCTTACACACTAACAGGGCCTGGCGCCGTCGACTTTACATCATACCTCTGCATCCCCACTTGCCTCGAATTCCGCGCATGGCTTGGCGGCGAAGAAAAGATCAACAGCTACTGCCGGTGCCTCGCCATCGACGGTGGGCGGCGCCTCGCGCGCATGTTCGGCACCCGCGTCATGGACGAGACGCCCCATGCGCAGCTCACGCTTAATATGGTATGGTGTGTTTTCCCTTCCCTTCTCCTCGTACGTTGAAATTGGAACTTGGACTACCAGACAAACGTGAAGCTCCCTCTCCCGACAAAAGTACCGAAAGACAAAAGAACGGAAGTGAACGATTTCTTGGAGCTGAGTTTGCTGAAGGAGTACAATGTGTTTGCCGTGACGTTTTATCATGGCGACGCGTTTTGGGTGCGGTGTAGTGCGCAGGTTTTTAACGATGTGAGTCCGAGTATTGCCATATCTTATGCTTCCCTTATGATAAACTGTAGATGAGCGACTTTGAACGACTAGGCAGTGCGTTACTCGAACTGTGTAACGAAGCCAAAGACACCCTCCTCAAAGGGTTTACCTGATTCCGATTCCATGGCATAGCAATCACATTGTACATACATACCCACACACCTGTCACTGTATAACAGTATCTTTCTCCACTTTCATAGGTTTCTGGGAATATACGATTAGTCGCGTTCCAGATGTTATAGTTGAGTGTTTGTGCTGAGGGACATCGCTTACCCGCAGATGTATAATTAATCAAGCCGTCAATGGACCTCTTTTACTTCGCGCATGCGCATGACCGCCCACTACTCTGATGAGTCCGCGCCTCGCGCGAAATAAAACACATTGTCATATCAACCTGGACGCAACGCTGCGCCGTCTCCAAGAAGCCCAAGTACGACCGGAAGATGACCCGGGATGGTGTTTCTCTTACTGGCAGGACTAAAGGAGAATCGACGTTTAAATTTCTTCAAACTGACCAGGCTCTGTAAATGAAGCGCGGTTTGCCGAATCTGAGCAGTGACTCCAGGTATAAGTTCAATCTACGGAATGGAACGGGGAGAGAAGGGGTATAACGACTGCCAAAATATCAATCCCTCCATAAATTTGTAGGAGTGCTCATCGGTGCAAACGATGAGACAGTAGCGTGGGAAACGCGATAAGATAAGATCTGGGCTTTTTCGCAATTTGGAATTGCATGTAGTCCTTCGCAACGACGATCGCGCCCTCCCTTTCACCGCTTCTTAGGAGATTGGAGCGAATGACGACGCTGGCACCCTAAATTCTTGCCCTCCATCGTCACCACCACCACCACCATGGACCCCAAAGCCCACGACTTTGCGCCTCAGAAGCAGCCTGTGCATTTCCACTCTGACAAGGATGCAGAGCTCACCAACGACAAGGCGTCTGTCGCGGACACGGACACGACGGCGACGGGCTCGTCGGACGAGTTTGACTGGGACGAGGACGACGAGAAGCGCAATGTCACCACGGTGAAGGCGCGGCGGATGCGTCTCGTCTACGTCGCCTTCATGAAGCTCGCGCGCCCAGTCCGCACGCTCCTCGTTGGTCTCATTGGCGCAGGCATCTTCATCACGCCCCTCCTCGTCACTGACTTTCGGTTCAACGACAGTTCTGCTCGGATGCAGGTCCATGTGTGGTCGCTATGGTTGACCGTAACCTGGGCGGCGGCGTGCATCACATACCTTGTCGTGGATTTGCTTCCAAGGGTCATTATTTCCCTCGTTATGCTGCTTAGCGGGAAGGTGGAGCGGCTGAAGATCCAAGTCGAGGTGCGTACTATGCTTTCCCTTCCTTCATACGCTAATCTACCGAATAGCTCGCAGTAGCCGTATCAGGTTGGCTCAAACTCGCTCTGGACATTTCATGGGGATGGGTTGCCTTGGGCGTCATCCGAAGCATCTACAACCCACCCCAAGCGTACTGGAACGATATTAACCGCGTCATGCAAGCCTTCTTCGGCGCCGGGATCATCCTCCTGGTCGAAAAACTCGGCCTCCACCTCATTGCTATCAAATTTCACCAAAAGGCACTCGCAGAGCGCATTGCCGAAAACCAGATTGCGCTGCGCGCCCTGGACCGATTGTCGAATGCGCACCCAAAAGAAGGCAGAAAGGAAGGGAAGCGGGGGCATACAAAGAGCTTGGGGTCTGTGGATTTGAACCATTTGCAGGCCAGTCCAAAGCCCAATCTCAAGAAGGAGAGGCGGAAGAAGAGGAAGGCGATGACGTCCATTATTCTCGACCAGGTCAGGCAGGTCGCGTTAAAGGACTCTGCTCTTAACAAGGCGAGCGATTTGGGTGGACTGCACAATGCGCGGAGACTCGCACGGAAGCTGTTTAGCGCGCTGAATGGCGTGTATCCACCCCGAGCTCATCTACTCGTTGAAGGTATGTATAGTGTTCATTATCACCGTATCCTATTAACATCTACCCTCAGACTTTTATCCGTATTTCCACTCTACGGCAGAAGCGCACGACGCGTTTGCCGTCTTCGATAAGGATGGCAACGGGGACATCACAAAAAAGGAGATGCGCGAAGCCGTCCAGAACATATACCGGGAACGCAAGGCCCTCGTAGCCAGTCTCAAAGACGCTGGATCCGCCGTGCGCAAGCTCGATGCTGTCATGCTCGGCGTCGCCTTTGTCGGAATCATCTTTGTTTTCCTGCTTATATTCAACCGCGCCAATACCATGGCATCCTTAGTCCCTCTCGGCACCATCATCCTCGGGTTCTCCTTCATATTCGGGAACGCCGCATCCACCCTCTTCGAATCGCTTATATTCATCTTCTCCACCCATGTCTTTGACGTCGGTGACCTCATCCTGATCGACGACCAGCCTCTCATCGTGCGCGAGTTTGGGCTCTTTGCTACGACGTTCAGGCGTGTGGATGGGCAGGAGATTGTCGCTCCCAACGCGCTGCTGGCGAGCGCCAAGACGGTGCATAATCTGAGAAGGAGCAATTCGATGTGGGAGACGACGACGTTGGTGGTGTCGTTCAACACGCCGATGGAGGATATCGAGGTGTTGAAGGGGCGGGTGAAGGCGTACGTGGCGGAGAATAGCCGGGATTGGAGTGGATGCGATTTGAACATCGACAAGATGGAGTATCAGAATGCGATTCATGTTGTCGTTGCTATGGAGCGTGAGTCTTCCTCTTCATTCCTACACGGCGATTGTTGATGTGCTTGTAGATCGCAAGAATTGGCAAGATTGGGGCGGGAGGTGGGCGAGGCGCACGGCGTTTATGAAGACCCTCAAAGGGATCTTGGAGGATCTGGATGTGAGGTATTATTTGCCTGTGCAGCCCGTGCTGCTGCCGCCGGGAGGGCAGATACCGTTGTTTGTGCCTTCGCCGGCGATGCGGCCACCGCCGGGGTTGGGTGGTGGGCTGCGAGCGAGATGATTAGATTGAAGTAGGGCGTAGATACCATGTACAGGGAGTGGATGTTGCTGTTATCATTATCGTTATTTGTCTCGTACCGGTGATATCTTCTTTCCGTGAATGGATGTCGCGATATTTGGAGGATCGTTGCCTAGATTGAAATGAAGAAACAGGTCAGTGCGAGATCTTTGGCGAATGTAACGAACCTAGTGCAAATGGTACAACAGCTATCTGCGTAACTTGGTTATTGCCGCAATTTTTGGGCTTTGCAGACCAGCGGCTGCTATCTAAAAGAATCCCGAGTGGAAGAAGTAGACAGCCGTTACTAAACGTTGTTCTTTAGGTTTTCTACTGTCGACGAGGATTGGTATACTATCATCGGATTATTATACAGTGTTGTCAATAAGGTCTTATTAACCCCCCCTCCCGGGCTTTAAGGGCTTAAGCTTAAGATAAGGCTTAATAAGTCTTGTATTTTTAAGTGTTTTTAAGCTCACTCTACAGGGTTCCTACAGGTGTCATACGGGTCACGCTGGGTTCCCGGATCGGCACCCCAACTGTACCTGCATGCACCCTCACCCGCTATCCAGACCGGGTGACCAGACCCCAGCTGTTCACTAGTTGTTATTCAAGTCTTTCAAAGCACCACAATCTGAGTCTGCATCCGATTAGCCTCAAATAACTACCTAAACTATTTAGAACTCTCTTTCACCTATACATCTTTGTGAACCACCTCATTCTCAACCCTCATGCATCTCTTCATCTCTCTGTATCAGTCAATCACATGATAGTACTTAAGGGTTCTTAAGACTTATGGATGAGCAGCTTTATTTTTAAGGCCTAGTTAATAATGTTGTTAAGGGCTTAAAAACTATTAGGCCCTAACCCTTAATGACAACACTGCGGATACTTATACTGGCGGACGTCGCAGTAAGTACATACAGTACCAAATCGCTTCTCTAGTTGTGCGATTGTGGCTCAGCGGTCGTATGCGTATGCTATTGGAGTGCCATTCTTCTTTTTCCGGGCGACCTCCCAGAGGCCTGTCACAATTTCGAGTACAGAGTGCCTCGTTCAGCGTTTAGTGACGTCCACCACTGAGTGCTCGTGGTCCACCGGCTACTTGCATGTATCATATGTTGGGAATGGTCTTCCTTCAATCAGTTCCACACCAAGGAGATGTCCAGACTTTTTTGTGAACACCGCCTGCAGTGCATCACAATTCGTCTTCCAATCGTACTTGGGCTTCTTGGAGACGGTGCAGCGAGTTGCGTCACGGTTGATACGAGAATGTGTTCGGATTACATTTTATTTCGATCATGCGCATGTGCGAAGTAAAAGAGGTCTATTGAGTATTTCCTCCTGTTCAATCTATTCTTGACTGTACATACCGCGTAGATTATTGCACCATGGTCCCGGAAAACCGGCGCGTCAATTGAAGACCGGCCCGAGACGCGCGAAAAGCCGATTATTATGCGGTTCCTTCTCAGTACTGTAGAATTAAATGAATCGAACGTGGGTTACTGTGAGCGATACCCCCCAGAATAAGCAGACCAGCAGACAATAGTTAGAGAGACGGAGTTAAAGTACTGGGTGAATATCACTTCGATTTAGAAGCCGAAAGATTTTTGAACAGTGAAACTTGCACAAAGGACGAACAGTACAGCTCAAGACTAGATACGCATAGAGGATTATGCACACTACGATCTGCAGATATCAATCAGTACTAGCAATGCGGAGGCTCAAACACAAAAGAACAAAACGAAACACACAGAGGGGCCCAGCATTCCGACTATTAACCACAACATTTATAATCATCGCGGTAGAGACTTGAGGTAATCGGGAAACGATGCTCACGTGTATCTATCCTAAAGAGAGCCTCAAGCCAAGGGACTTATTAATCTAGGAGCAGGAGGAGGCTTAGATCAAAGTGGTATGTAAAGCAAAAAACACATTTTATGAGCGACGGCTGAGGATTACTCTGCGTGAAGCCGACATAAATAATAAGCGGGATTCACCCCCAGTGTACCGCAATCTGCTCGGCTCGAATGTCAGAGTCAGTGAAAAACGCGTCTAGAAGACGCACCCGGCCCAGTTCGACAGCTTTGTTGATGATTTCCTGCATAAATGGCTGTGATAAGTCAATATTTATACCGTCCAGGCAGCGCAGCACACCTTGGTGTCTTCGGAGACGCCTGCCATGGTGGTGCGAGAGAGAAACGGGGTTTCGGAATACTCCGCCATCACTCAGCACAGCCACTGTCAACGTCCTGCAGCCTTGGAGGACGCATTGCTAGTCATTCGCTTATTGAAGGTGACCAATCTCAAAGACACCCGCTGTACTTGGGACTTGTTGTGTATGCGTGAGTATTTCATTCGTCCTGATGTGTTATCCCTCTCCACATTTGACTGGGCAGTCTGACAACTAGTTTCATGTTAGTGATGATTCTGCACCAGGTGTAATGCTGCTTGAACGTACGCATGGCCTCCTTCCCTCCTGATTCAAGGCCACGACCGAATACTGCTACCAGAGTATTTTACGGGAGAGTTTACTCTACGCACAACGAATTCTCGTTGTTCTCAATGAGGGAATAACGGTTTCCTCATTGTCCCTATTAGCCCCCAGCTGCCGGTAGATGGACAATTGCCGGAGTTTGCCTCAAAATGGTAATCTGGTCATCTCATTGTCTGCCTAACACAATGACCGCCTCATCCCAGAACGGCAAGCTCACGTCTGTCTTTGTGACGACCCTCACGCGCTTGGCATAAGTAGAGGGCGACAGGCTCTTCGCATTCTCTCATTCCTGTCAAGTTATATCACTGCCAGCCATGGGTCAATCTCTCTACAGCGTTCAACTCGAGCAGTGCGTGTTGCGTTATGTTTCTATAACTATTCGCTTAAGTCTACTAGGAAGTATCGCGGAGCTCAAACGATGTCGGCATCCAGACCATCGAGGAACTCGGAGTTGAACAGTACTAGGTACGCACTGCCCTTCACTTCCAAAAAAAGACGTAGGCTGATCACTGCATTATAGCGACCCCGAGATCCCAAGAGTTCCACCAAACTCTGCTTCTAGCTTGAACAGATCGCACACTTACGATCAGCATATTCAATTCCGCGACATACCCGTGTATCCTCTCCGACGCACGGCTCGTTCCAGGACTCGTCGCAGTCCCGCTCCGCGGATGGTGGCGCGCTCGAATAGCCGTTCGCCTTCTCCTACCGATTTGTTCGCTGAAATGCCTGTCTATCCTACCTCCAGCGGTACACGTCCTGATTCATCGTGGGGTGCAGAACATGAGCGTCTGGGAAATCCACCCGCCGACCTCCCTCGTCTGGCTGAAGGCGTGGCTCATCCTCACTATGGCCGTTATTCCGCAAATGACGACCAGTAAACAAACATTTGCTGTTACTCCACTGACTGTGTTGCTCATGGATAACTACAGCCTCAGTGACTACTACGAATGCGACACACAATCAGGCGACTCTGACAGGGACGACGGTGAATCTCCGATGGCTTGGACGTTGGAGTGGTACTCGGACAGCGACGGAGAAGACACGGCGCCCTCGCGTCAGAGCGCTCCTGCGTCCGAGCTTGATTTACACATCGGCAAAATTTATCTCGGAGCCAATGCCTGAGGACAGGAGGTCTATGGATTCGATATGGGGGACAACCGTTACATTTTCGTTTAATTCTACGTTATCCTTAGTCTAATCATCGTGGTCGTTCCTTTTGCTTATACTCCTCCTGTTTACATGCACTGTTTACATGTATGCACTCGTCATGCCAAGTCTACCACCTACCCACCTAATACCTAATACTTTCTTTATCCTTGAATTGAGTGTATACGTTCAAGTTCTTGTTTGTTACGGTGCTTGCTATACTGAACTTAGCCCATTCTCTGCATGTCGTGCGCCTACAACGTAAAGGTAAAGTAGCGCTGTTTATATGACAAAAGCTCTAAAGGACTTTGCTAAAACGATGGCTGTTAGATTTGAGGCGGGTATTGACACATCATTTCGAGGAGATACGAGGCTGATTAAGAAGTTCAAACTTTCCGTGCTACTGGCGGTTCATATACCCAGAAGTTTCCCTAAGCTCTGACGTTCGCAAACCAATCCCTCGTGATCTCCCAGGCGACCCGCGCAGCCTCGACGCCCTCAATCGGATGTCCTTCTCCCTCGAACCACATCAATTCTACTTTGCCCTTGCTCTTGTCGCCCTCTTCGTTCGACCGGGAAACTCTTCCCTTCAATGCATGATAAAATCCCAGCCCCTGCTTCGGGTTCACCCTGTTATCCGAGCCTCCTAGTTGAAGGAGAACAGACGCCTGAACATCCTGGACGTAAGAAATGGGAGAGGCAGCCTGGAGGGCAGTGTATTGATCCGATGTGACGGTGTATGGAATCCGCTCTGAATTATTCTTGGAGAAGAACGGGAAACCAAACTCTTCAAAGTACCACTCGGGTATGTCTGTGCCCCAGACGTCGCCGGCAGAGATAACTGGGTTTCGGAGGACAGCGGCTGTAAACATCGTTGGAAATCGGGAAACCACTGACACGGACGTGAGTCTCAGGACACAATGAAACAGTTTGGAGGGATGAACGTACGGTGGGCACCCAAAAACCCGCCATGACTGCCTCCAGATATAAACAGTTTTCCTTCGCCTTCTTCAGCAATTCCCAACGCGATGAGGTGTTGTACAGAAGCGATGCAATCTTCCACGTCGAGAGTGCCACATTGACCGCGAAGCGCTTGAACATATCGCTCGCCGTAGCCAAGCGAACCCGTGTAGTTGGGCAAAGATATGGTATCTACAGAAATCAGTCATGAAGACGCGGCAATAGAAACGGGAACGTACATCCTTCTAGAGCCAAGGCCACCGTGGCGGGTGTCCAATATGTGGTCGATGTTCCGTGCGGACCTCCGTGAGGCATCATGATGAGTGGATTCCTGCCCTGGTCGGTGGACTGACGAGGACGTAGAACGATGCTCTCCGTAGGGTGTCGTTCTGGAGTTTTGATGATCTCCATCGTCAGCTTCGAGAACGCTTCAGAGACTATGATGAATGTGTTAAACACAAGAGTAATAATGATGATGGCAGAAACCACATACCATCGCTTGACACCTCGGAGGAATCCAGAGTTCTCCACTCCACTTCCATGCCGTCTTTAGACGTCTGGATTACGGTCCCAAGAATCACTTCCGGCACGCTAATCAGGGAACTTCGAACGGCGGCGATATGGGATTTGTCGGCTGCGAGAACTGTATAGCTGTAGTCTTTCCCATCATTAGGCGTAATGTCGCTTATGGTAGCGTGGGTGGTAGAAACTGCAACCAGGCGCGACCTTGAACCCCAGGTCGTGTGCGTGACGACCCAGGCGCCATCGTCGACAAACGGGAAAGTGGGTAAGGTGGGGCCGAGGAATAGACCTGGAAACTCGTTCGAGTCCTTAGGATCCCAGATAGCCTTGACGAAGGGCTCAGATTGGCCAAGAAGATGGAGACTTGTGGACCCAGCATGCGCGCCACCAAGTGTATTCGAGATGTATATCGCTGTGCCCTGAGGCGGAACACGCGGAGAACGGCAAGATATATTCGACGGGGTAAGCTGTTCGCCATTTAATGGGATGGGAGATCCTTTGGTATCCAAAGGGCTATCGAGGGTAAGCTTCCAGATTGCGGCTGGGCGATTAAAGCAATACAATAAGCCCAAAGATCGGTCATCGGATGTCCGCTGATATCCCGTGGCGAGCAGGTGCAAAGACGAATCTGGACAGCCCTGAAAGACGAACTGGCCGAATGATATATGGTTGTCCGCGGGGGGGGGGGTAACCAGCGTGGACAGGCATGCTTCGTTGTTCTCCAAGATGCGAAGGATGAAGGGAGTAGGACGCTTCTTGGATGTCAAACCCTCTCCAAATGAAGGCGAGTACGCAAATTTGGAGACGTCTTTTGGTGGGTTGGCCTCAGCGACATAAACGATGGCGTCTTCGGATGGAGAGAAGGCAAGGGATCCAAAATACTCTAGTGGCCGATGAGATAAATCGTGAGGAAATCCTAAAGCGCGTACCATCGGCATAGAATTCTCCATGGTCGTCGGTGACATCCTTGGTTAGGATCAAGGCGCCGTCGCGCCCCCATATCTCGACGAATCGTTTCTTGCCGCCATCGACATTGCGCAGGACGGCTCTGTACTTGGTCGAGGGAGACCACGAAGATTTCACGATCCCAGCAGCAGATATGTCCTGTCCTGCCGTAGAGAACTGCGTATCTTTCGAAAAGAAGATAGTCTTTGTAGTCGTGCGTTTGATGTTACGAACATGATCAGCCACGCTGTACGTGACTTCCAGGCCTTGAATCGAAATTAAATAAGTCTACAGACCAGATTTTCAAGGAGGATACCTTTGTACCGCGCGTCCGCATGTGGAAGGAAGTGGGCTGCGCTGGGGACGGGAATCGAGCTGAGGAGTTTATACATCGATGTAGTGCAGGTGCGGAGTGTTTTGGAGACGAGCATAGAATACGCGGGAGCGCAAAGCTTTGTAGTGCGTGTTCAAGGAGTTGGTATGGAAGCAATGGGCGGCGAAATGCCTCGGCAGGCAGGTCCAATCAGGTGATGCGATCAATCCGCGAATAGGGGTGCACGTTCTTTCTCAAGTTCTTTCTTCTGGCCTTCGCTGACGAATCAGTATTGCTGATATTTCTTTCGAAGGTCTCACTAAGCGCACGCAATAATCTCACCTGAGCGCGCGCGACAAGTGGACGTGGCCATGGGGCCCGGGATGTTGTCGCCTTATCCATTCCCATGATTCGTGGCTATCGCGAATACGTGACTGAGTCGATTTTGAGGTACATTCCATCGTCATTCTGACACGAATGCAGACGGTCATGTTGCAATTTCTTCGCTTCACTGATCCGACGATACGAACAGCACATTACACGACGCTACAAAAGTGAGTCAGTTTCGTTAGTGCTCTTCGAATTTACTCTTCCGTTCCGTCTCCATTTCGACCTGAGTCTGTCCACCGTGCAACTTCCAACTTGAACAGTATGTGTCGTACTTTATCTGTGTCTGCTAGTCACTCAAGTTTGTCTACCAGGAAATCTGACGGAGATCAGTCAAATCGTTCGGACGAAAACAATGCTCACCGCGTCTCTAGGTAAGTAGTGCATCTCCTCCTTGAACTGACGGCGAGCTGATCCCTGCATTGTAGAAACATCGAAGCGCGTAGCGCTTTAGACAGAGAACGCGCTGAGGATCTTCCTATGCACCTCCTGAACGCGTTTCCTCACCTACTTCCTATATTGTCCGGCCTCACCACTGTCGCTCTTCGTCCTTTAGCCACGCGATCTGGATCTTGTCGCTGATCCGGAGGACCGCATTGGATGTCTTCTGCTCTGCATATACGGTACGTTCACATACGGGCTTGGAATCAAGCTTCTCTAGGCGCCTTACTGAACTGCCTCCCCCAGGAAGCACATCTCCACCTGATGAAACCGCAGTTCATCTCTCTTCGCCTTTTGATAATATCTGTGTTGTGCTAATCTTGTCTGAATGCAATGACATCGTGTCTTCCATCACGCTTCTGCCGCTTTCAGGACTCGGTTTGTCCTGCTTGTGGTTCCGAATGCCTGGTCTATTTGTGTATTCCGGTTGATCACGCAGCTGGTGTTCGACTACTCGGACTGTATACGATATTCATTACCTCCCCGATAAGTTGTGCTCAGCGTGTTTATGTTGATTGATCGTGTTGATGTTGAGACGCTTCCATCTCTTCGGATGATCATATCTCAACTTCGTCTTCTCTGATCCACAGGTAGGGAACCGAGCAAACATTACACAGGTCCAATGCACGATCCACGCCTTAAAGGAACGGCTCGGTGTCCATTGCCCATCAAACATTCACATCCCTCGATGAATACCCAGTCCCAATCCCAATCGCTTGCACTCTTTGAGGCGTTGCAGCACCTACGACTCGTCACTGTGAATACCTTTTGATCTCTCGGAACTGCCCTGTGCTAACGGAATGACTCTAGTACTTTAATAGTACGATACTCCAAGATAGGGAAGTGCTCGTGAACTAATGTTAATCTGAAATTTAGTTTCCGCCACCGCACTCTATGTATGCGTCGTTCTTCGCACATGTCTGTATTATTGAAGGTCAATTTAGGTCTTCGACTACCTCTTGACACTGGAGTCGGAGGTGGAGCTTATATGGGGTTCCCACTGGACTGTAACCAAGTTTCTCTACCTCGTCACACGGTATCTTCCGTTCATCGACATGGGTTTGCTTCTGTGGCGTATGGTTTCCACGTCATGGCATGTCTTTCATCTAATAATCTCGTAGATGACAATACACCAAATATGACTGTTCATGAATGTGTACTCGCCTACAAGCTGAACGGTGGTAAGGTGACGTTCGCCGTTGACATGCATTGATTCACAGTAACACCAGGAATGTTCACGGCCGGCATTGTGCTGGCCGAAGGTGAGTACATTAGTACTCTCGCTGTCTCTGTGATCTCATTCTCTGAGTAGTCATACTCACACTGCGAACTTGGGCAGTCTGGAACCGGCATCGCTTTCTAGCAGTTGGCATGCTCACACTTTTTTTCGTGAGCTCCATTGGTGTCTTCACAGTGATGGGCATCGTCCTCTACTCCTTGCAATGTAAGGCATGCATGTCTGCCATGGCTAGTCACTATTAACTCGATCTCAAGTTCAAATCCTCCCGTTTCCAGATTTCAAAGGCTGTTTTATCTCTGCCTCCACTCCCGTTTATCTGTGGACCTTCATAATCTTATGATATATGAAGTAGGTGAGTATTACCGTTGTACACGAACGCTATCCCTTCATTCTGACATGCTCTAGTCGTGTTGCTACTAATGGCACTTAAATCATACCTACAATGTGAGGTCTCTGTGGGCGTAAGTACGGTTCAACTGACGAACGAGGGAAAGTTCGTGAGGCACGGGAAATCGGATCGTCACAGCTATTAAAAGTCGTGCTGAAAGATGGTACGTTTCGGCATCTCCGTAACGCACTCGTAATCACTCTCCCCAGGCATTATCTACTACCTCTATCTATCCGGTATACTGCTCGATGTCCCGGCTTGACACTGGCTTGATCATTCCGCAGTGTTAAACATCATCAACATGATTGTAATACACAGGCTTACTGTACGTCCCTCCCATCCTGGCTTTTTCAGTGTCGGAAATTGACCGCGGGCTCGTTCGATAGCCGGACCTCTGCATTTTGCTCGCCTTGTGAGAACCAGGACAACTTCATCGGTCCCGCTGATCCTTTCTGCAGCTTCGAACGTGTCATCCACGCAATGTTGGCGTGCCGGGTGGTCACGAATATTCGCGCGCAGGCGAGGAGGCAACTGATTATTGGTAGTAGCGGCACACTGGGAGATTTAGGGACAGTCACAACGCTTACCTTTGCCGCCGACCATGAGAGTGATGCGGAATGACTTTGTCTGTTTGTATACATTTCTCCAATTCGAAATTCACGATATGAAAGCTCGTGGGGAGAGTACTAGGCGTTTGAGCGAAAGACAAAAACTGAATGCGCTGGCTCAAAAATATGCGAGCTCGAACATAGCTGCGTTGAGGCTGATGTTGTGGCTTGCCGTACCGAGACCCAAATTTAGATTGACGACAAGAAAGGCGTGTAGAGCATGGAATAACACGTTGTTTTGGTCAAGCAGATAACGATTTGACCTACGACTTGAGGAGAGCGAGTGAAGCCGGCACCACGCCGCGGGCGGACGTAAAAGGAAACGTGGGTTTACATAGGGGCCGCGTAACCATATGTGTTACGTCACTCACGGCTTGCTGTCCTTTTTCCTAGCTTGACTCTTTTTCCGTCTGACTCTTGACTCTGACTGCGTTACACGACGGGGTGCACCCCACCCGCGGCACGAGAGAGGCGCATTTCGATCTCGACTCGTACGCACGCATACTTGGCCAGCCTACGGAGGAAAGTGGTTTGGAATCGGATTTGGGAGAATAAAGAACAAGGGATTTGTGGCGAACGGTGCTTTCTATAGAGGTGTGTGCGCCACTCATTCGTATTCCCGGATGGATGGGCTGATTGGTTTTGGTAGGAAGGAAACGGAAGCACACGACAGTGCGTATCTCGCTTTACTTGCGCGGTTGTGCGGCTTATACCACGTCCATAGAGCGCTTTCCTACGATTTCCATTGGAGGACATCCACCCAGCTAGCGGCCATGACATCCTCATTCGCGGCGTTTGCCTCGCAGATGCTGCAGCGACCCGCGTCATCATCGCAACACACGGAAGAAAACCCCATGTTCTTCTCCTTCACCAGCACAGACGCCGACTCAGCGCATGACGAGGACGATCCCCATTTAATGCTGGGGGAGATTGACGACGAAGATGAAGACGAGGAGGATCCGTTTCTTGCTTCATCTGCATATAAGGATGATAGAGGACGGGGAAGGCCAGCAGGCCGAGGGTATACGGTGGCCGAAGAAGAAAGCGAGGAGGAGGAGGAAGGCGCCGGGTGGCTGGCGCATCAAGGGACAATGGTGCCGGGACGGAGTACGTTTGTGGAGGAGAGGGAGAGGGGAAGAAGGGAGGAGAGGAGACATATAGCGGTGGACGAGTCGTTGACGGCGTCGCTGTTACCGTCAAGGTCGATTGCCCTGCCGGATCCATTTGGCGAGACGAGAGCAGCTCCACCAATACACACACCCCGACGAGCAGTCACCTACACGGACCCCATCCCGCTCTGCATATACCTCGGCCTGTTGACGCTGACCTGCATCTACGCATTATACCTCCTCTTCCATACTCCACCACATCCCTCGTCATATCGAAGGCTACTCAAAGCGATACCATTATTGGCGACCCTGACGTTTACGGCGGCGGGGATAAGCTATGCGCAGATGTGGTGCATGGGGCGGTGGGCACGCGAGGTGTTACTGGTTAGTGGATGGAGTGTACCCGTGGCGCTCGGTGTGAGCGCTATATGGGCGTTTATAGGCAGCTTTGGGACCGACGGAGGCGGATGGCCCGTGCGTGGTCTATCGGCAGTGCTACTCCTTCTTGCGTATTGGACTAGTACACGACTACGACACCTTCCGCGCGAGATACACGTTACCACTGCGTTGCTTGCGCTCATCACCCGATTCCTTTCCGCCCATTCCGAGCTGCTGTTGTTCGGCCCGGCGGTCCTGCTCGGGGCGCTGTTGGCGTCCCTACCGTTTTGGACTATACTGTTCAGAGTGAGCTTTGAGCTGGGGAACGTCCGAGTGTGGAGTATAGTGGGTATGTGGATCTGGACTTGGGGTGTGGCTCGTGCCGTGGTCAGTGTCGCGGTGGGCGCGACGATGGGTGGGAGGGGAAAAGAGGGGAGATGGGAGGCGGTGGAGGGGAGTATGGGGAGCGTCGTCCTCGGGAGTGCGATTCTGGCGGGGGTGAGGATGCTTGCTCTGGCTGGCGTAGCACTGACGCGGGTGAGCTTGATGTCGCCTCTGTTGGTGCGACCCGCGCGCGTGGTCATCGCCTATTTGGAACACGTGCAAAGGCAGTACGAGCGCTATGCCATGGTCCATGTCGGTTTGGCGGGTGGATCGTTTTTGGATGCGGCAAGGGCGTCTAGAGGGTATTCCGTGGTGAAGAGTGGGACGCGGGTGATGCGTCCTCCAGAGATGACGCTCCTATTAGCGGCGCCGCTCGTGCTTCCTCTTCCTGCTTTCCTCGCCTTGTTCTTTACATTTGGGTAAGCTGCTTCCTTTCTCTTTTTTTCCCTAGGCTTACTCTTTTTCAGGGGAAACTGGGAAATTTCCATCGTAGGCGCAGGTGTAGTCGCTGCGACGGCATGGATGTGTGTCGGACTTGTTAGGGATGTGGCCGATGCTTTCTGGGTCGCCGTGTGCTTTGGCGACCGTGATTCGACCGGAGACGAGGAATCCGGAAGAGGAGGGGAGGCGCGTGCCTGGATTGATGAGATTCGCGATGCTGTATGTTCTTACCTTTCACCGTCTTTCTAATTCTAACGGGAGTATTTTGCAGTTCGAGTATAAACCTACGGCTCCCCCTCCTGCACAGAGCCCTTCGCCGCAGGCAGAGTCGTTCCCGAGGCAGCAGGCGAGGAGTGTGTATTCCCCTCCACAGCCGTCATCGTCGCGAGGGAGGACCGTGTATTCACCGCCCTCACCACCACCACCCGCGGCGGGGAGGAGTAGCATATATTCGCCGCCTCCTCCACCTCCATCACAACAACGCGCAGAAGATGAGGGCGAGAGGGATATCAATCCATTCGAGGATGCACGGTCGCCTCCTCGTGCGACGTCATCAAGTCATTCGAGACACGTGTCGCGGGAGGAGCGTTTGGCGGATAGTAGTAGTAGTAGTGATGAGGATGAGGAGGTGTATGGCCAGAAGAAGGGTGGGGATAGAGAGGACGAGGAGGAGGACGATGATGATGGGAGTACGTTTTTTCCTGGGAGTGGCTTGTTTGGGAGTGGTGTGGCGTGAGGGAGACAGATTTTTTAGAGTTGGTTATGATTTCATGGATGTTTAGTATAATGATGAGTGCGTGTATGTGTTTTATATTTTGCTGTTGGTGTGGGAAGGAGATTTGGAGATGTAGAATGGTTGCTATCTTTCTCTTTCGTATACGTTATGTTGGAGCGAGAGCCATCGGGCTGCTCGGACAACCTGCTAGTGCTGCGTAGAACAG
>QLPD01006811.1:0-10762 GCA_003314085.1 Hymenopellis raphanipes | reverse complement strand
ACCATGATGAGCAAGCAGTGTCGAAACCGCGCATTACGCTCAAGCTGCCCTCGCTCAAGGCGCTTAAGGCGCAGAAACCGGCCAAACCACCGCGTCCAGTCAAGTTGAAGCCGCTAAAGGAGGTCCTCACCAAGCTTATTGCGCAGATTAAAAAGTACGGACTTTTTCCCACTACCCTTTACTCGTTTTCAACAATAGCGTGCAGGAAGGATGATTATGCCTTTTTCTTGCACCCGGTGGATGTTTCGCAGGTGCCAGGATACTCAGCCGTCGTGAAGCGGCCAATGGACTTTGGAACGATGACCAACAAGGTCGCGCGGGGAAAGTACAGGTCGCTGGAGGACTTTACTGTGCGTGTCTTTGTTTCCGTAGATTTGTCTTGTTAATTTGGAGCAGTCCGACCTGCGACTTGTCACCGCGAACGCGAAGGCGTTCAATGCACCCGGATCTATATACTACACCGAGGCGGATAAGATTGAAGTGTGGGCGCTGGATCTCATAGCCAAGGCGAGCGCGACTGTCATACAGTACGAGACGGACTGGAATATTGATGTCGAGAACGACGGCGACGACGGCGAGGTCAACGTTGACGACGACGAGGATATGCCTATGGATGTGGATGACCCTGTTGCCAGCAGACGTTCTCAGTCTGTGATGTCCGCGTCTGCGGGACCGTCTGTGCGCCGGAGTACGCGTGGACCGTACAAGAAAACGCAGCAGACCGAATCGAAGAATCCCATCTCGGAGAGCATAGATGCGGACGGGCATCTACCAGGCGCAAGAGATGGTCTGGGCGTTTTCCCACCTAATTCGGACCTTGCAAGGACAATGTTTGCTCTCAAGCTGAAAGGTAAGTTTTATATTACTTTCTATTCTAAGCTCCTGATCCTCAATTTATCCAGGCAAGAAGTACAAGACCAAGAAGGAGCGACTACGATTTGAGAAAGAGGGCCCGCCTTTTCATGCTGACGGGAGCCTCGACTACTGGGAAAGTAAGAACAGCCTAGCTTCATTCACCTTGTTACTAATTTCTTGCAGTGGAGGACCCATACACAATGCTGTCGGCGTTGGCTCCAGAACCTCTGGCTCGGCCTCATGTAATACCATTATACCCGCCTCCTCAACCTACTCAACCCGAACCAAGTGGTTCGGCTACACCCCAACCCCAGTCCAATTCACTACCTCATCTCGGCGCTGTGACTTTTCCGTTCAAACAGGAGGCCCACATACCACCGGTCCCACCGGACAAGAAGCACTGGAATATTCTTCGCAGCTATTCACGGTTGAAGAAGGAGGAAGAACGAGCCGTGGAGAAGCAGGAACGTGAAGTGCATACTCTGGACTGGGGAAGTTTATCCGTGTTGTCTGGGGAATTAGCCGACGACATGAAGCGTCGAGGAATTGCGGAGGAGTCTGTCACGGAAGTCATCAAGGAGCAACTGGATGTTGAGGAGAACGTGAAGAAGCGCAAACGCGACGACGACGACGGCACCTATTTCAGTTTGCGACGCGCTGCTGAGGCGGAGACATATCTTGAAGACGTGGTGTACGGTGGTGTCGATGGCTACGCGTACATTCGAAGCTTGGCGCAGTTTCTCAAGCGACCGAGATCTATGCCCCCGCGTTCTATACCCGACAGTGAGCTCGAGCTAGGAATGCCACTTGCGCGTTGGGTGGAAAGGAACGTTGTGGACCCGTTGACGGACGGTCAGCACTCAATATTGAAGGAAACGGCGCGCCTTCTCGTTGAACGACCGACACTGCCGCCGGTAAAGCAGGACCCTGACGCAACCCATTCGAAAACCGATCCCGCTAAACTCATGGCGCATATACGCGCCTCAGAGTACATATATCCGCTTATTCACCTGCAGAGTGAAAAGATCGACATGGCGTCGTTGATCCACGATCCGGACGAGATCTTCCGAAGCGAAGAAGAGTGGGAGGGCAAGAAGTTTAAGAAGGACAATGCGCTGTCAATCGAAACTCCGGATGAGCTGAAGCAGGTCCTGGAGTATGTCGAGGTTGCGTTGATGCGTCTTATCAATGCGCCTGATCCTGGTGTCAAGGTGGAAGAGTCTGGGGATGGCGACAAGGTTGAGGAGGATGAGGAGTTGCGGCGCATTCGGATGAACTTGTTGGCTTTGGTGAAGCGCGCGCCTGTCGATCTGATTGCGCCGTTGCCCAAGCAGTTGGCGCATGAGAAGATTCGGAGTATGGTTCCCGTTGGGGAGTAGACTAGAGGATAATCACTAATTTTAATCTGTATTTATTCGCTATCGATGTTGCATGTATGGGACTTGGCATCACTTATGTTCATTATCATGGCTGTGATGGATCAGCGCGAAAATCTCCTGCTCAAGTACTTTTGTTATTCAAATGCTGGTGGCTCCCCCTAGCCCCTGCGATTTAGATACTGGTAATGCAGAATTTTGAACGTCGATATCCTAGAAAAGGATCTCTGCAAACATTGAAACAAAACGATGTTCAGTGTGACTGGGCGATGAATATTTGAATCGTGATGACCGGTCACAAGATCAGAACGGGTTGTCAAAAACCATCACGCTTCCAAACTTGCGCTCGCCTAGCAGTCATTTCGCGCGCATTGTACGTTCTAGTGACAGTCTCTGACTTGCTAAAGGTAAAGTAATCATCACCTGCTCCAATTTAAGACATTAACATGGTATAGGCACGTCGCATGAAATGGCGTCTAACGGCGTATGTCCCACCTGCGGTTTTCTGCCTCTCCAGCCAGACGAACCTCCAAGCGAGAGGTCCCCACGCGTAGAAGAGCTCTTACGCTGTAACCACCCCCCACTCGACATCGAAACCCTTGATTTGCGACGCGCAGCCCAACATTTTACTGGCATCCTTACAGAACTTGACGAG
Source organism: Hymenopellis raphanipes (assembly GCA_003314085.1). Taxonomy (NCBI): domain Eukaryota; kingdom Fungi; phylum Basidiomycota; class Agaricomycetes; order Agaricales; family Physalacriaceae; genus Hymenopellis; species Hymenopellis raphanipes. The sequence continues at coordinate 7,876 of QLPD01006811.1, read as the reverse complement.
AAGATCGTCAAAGCCAAGGAAATACTCCTCCATCTCTCCTCAGCACGAGAAAATGCAAAATGCCGATTACAAGACGCGAGAAGACTCCTCCATCCTTTGCGCTCCATCCCTGATGATATTTTGACGGTTATATTCCAACATTCCGCGCCATCATGGGAAGGCAGCGCCCCAGAGTCTTCACTAGATTCGCTCTCTCCACACGGGGCTCCATGGCTGCTGTCGCATGTCTGTCGTCGTTGGAGGAATCTGCTGCTCTCTTCTCCGAACCTATGGACATTCCTCGTCTTGAAGCTTGATGATCATTCTCATTATATAACCCCGACCCAATGCGTTTTCAAGACATATCTGTGTCTGGAACGCTCCAGAAATCACCCATTGTCGGTGTGTCTTTACAACAGCACAAGCAAACTTAAAGACCACCCCGTCCTCCCGCTTTTACAAGGGAGCGCCGCCCGTTGGAAAAGCTTAAAGTTCTTTGGATCCCCTTATTCGTTGGAGTATTTCTCTGGAACTCCTTTCCCCATTCTTCGCGACCTTCAAATTGAACTGACGGCGAGACCTGCGAATAAAGTGGCGGTCAGCACTTTGGCGTCTTCATCCAGCATTGCCTCATTCAAATGTGCCGTGTCTACTTCTCTTCAATATGTAGACCTGCCCTGGGCCCAGATCAAAGAGTACGCTTACACTAGCGCTTTTCACTCTCGCAACCTCAATGCTCTCTGAAAGATGACACATCTTCACAAGTTAGACCTCGCTGTGGGAAACAGCTATGCTCGTATCGCCAGCCCAATTCCTCTGCCAGAATTGCGCGAACTCCATCTGACTGAATTACCGCAGGCGGATCCGAATCACATGAACGACCTGTTCGCTGCATTAGAAATGCAGTCGCTCGCATACCTGAGCATCACCTTTCCCCATGAGCTCATTGACCGCTCCATGCACTTTCCCCCCTCTCATAATGCACTGGGAAATTTGACGAAACTTCGCATCAGCGGTAATCCGGTCGGTCATTCGGATAACATCCAACACCTCCTTGCATTCCTTTGCCTCACCCCCAATGTCGTCGAACTTCGGCTCGAGGTGATGAGGTTGACTGAAGAGTTGATCGATGGTTTCGACTTTGGGAAGACGCCTAGGCTGCCACGCCTTCGCGTTCTCGACGTTAGCGGATGCGAAATCGATTACATTGTTGAGCATTTACAGGGCTTTTCGGATATGTTAGAGACCAGGTAGGTACTCTATCTTCAAGTCGACCGTTGTCTGTGACTTCACTGGCTAAGCACATTATTAGGACACTTCACCAAGGTACGCTTAGAACCGTGAGAGGTAACACCCTTGGTCGATGCCTGGAGAAAGTGCGTGTGCCGCGCTGGATGTACATTTACGGACTCGATCTATGGGAGAGTGTTCGAGATGCTCTTGATGTAGAGTCTGGCTTCACTCGCGACGACGACTGCGATGATAGTACAGGCTTTAATGACGGTACGGCTTCTGGTGATAGCGGATGACTTTCCAGCGCAATAAACCTTGTTACGTTTAACCTCCACTGCTATGAGCTTTTGCATTCAAACCATCATGATAACACACATCAACTTGTATTGTCGATTTCCAGTTTACTACGGCAACGATGTCGGGGTGGTAATTATGCTCGCTGTTTCTGATTCTGGCTCTGAAACTGACTCTGACTCTGCTATGTAGAGTCAAAGCCAAATCATTTCAGAATCGTTATGTTGGATGCAGCTTCTCAGTGTACGCGTTCTGACGAACGCCGAAGCCAGCGCTCATCGTCAGGAACTGCCCTTGTTGAGCGGAATCGCCTTGTTACATGAGAGGGTCCGCCTTTTCACGCTGACGGTAGCCTCGACTACTGGGAAAGTAAGAACAGTAGGGAGTAGACTAGACAACCACTAATCTTAATCTGTATTTATTCGCTATCAATGTTGCATGTATGGGACTCGGCGTCACTTAATGTTCATTACACGATGCATCTTATGAAGTTCAAAATGGCCCGAACAAAAAACAATTGCTGAAGATTGAAGTCGATTGGTATTAATTTTAGCGACAATACAGGTATCCGCTGAGATGCTATACGTCCAACAGAACGATTCTGAAATGATTTGACTTCGACTCTACGCAGCAGAATCAGAATCAGTACTATCATCGGAATCGGTGCTATCATCCGAGTCTGAACTATCATCGGAATCAGTACTCTCATGAGAGTCTGAACTATCATCGGAATCAGTGCTCTCATCAGAGTCTGAACTATCATCGGAGTCATCATCGTCGAGCGCGAAGCCACACTCTACATCAAGAGCATCTCGAACACTCTTCCACAGATCGAGTCCGTAAATGTACATCCAGCGTGGCACACGCACTTTCTCCAGGCATCGACCACTGGCAACGGTGCCTCGGTGAAGTGTCCTAATAATGTGCTCAGCAAGTGAAATCACAGACAACGGTCGACATGTATAGAGTACCTACCGGGTCTCTAACATATCCGAAAAGCCCTGGAAATGCTCAATAATGTAATCGATTTTGCATCTGCTAACGTCGAGAACGCGCAGACGCGGCAGCCTAGGCGTCTTCCTAAAGTTGAGACCATCGATCAGCTCTTCAGCCAACCTCATCACCTCGAGGCGAAGTTCGACGACATTGGGGGTGAGGCAAAGGAATGCGAGGAGGTGTTGGATGTTATTCGAGTGGCCGACGGGATTACCGCTGATGTGAAGTTTCGTCAAATTTCCCAGCGCATTGTGGGAAGGGGGAAAGTGCATGGACCGGTCAATGAGCTTATGGGGAAAGGTGATACTCAGGTATGCGAGCGACTGCATTTCTAATGCAGCGAACAGGTCGTTCATGAGAGTTGGATCCGCCTGCGGTAATTCAAGCAGACGGAGTTCGCGTAATTCTGGCAGAGGGATTGGGCTGGCGATACGGGTATAGCTGTCTGCCACAGCGAGGTCTAACTTGTGAAGCTGTGTCATCTTTCGGAGAACTTTGAGGTTACGAAGTTCGAAAGCGTCGATGAAGGTGTACTCCTTGATCTGGGACCACGGCAGGTCTACATATTGAAGAGGAGTAGACACGCCACATTTGAATGAGACAATGCTGGATAAAGACGCGAAAATGCTGACTGCCATGCTATTCACAGGTCTCGTCGCGAACCAAATTTGAAGGTCGCGAAGAATGGGGAAAGGAGTTCCAGCGAAACACTCCAACGAAGAAGGGGGACCAAGAGCCGCCAAGCTTTTCCAACGGGCGGCACTCGCTTGTAAAAGCGGGAGGACGGGGTGGTCTGTGAATTTGCTTGGGCTGTAAAGACACACCGACAGTGGGCGATTTCTGGAGCGTTCAAGATATAGATATGTCTTGAAAACGCATTGGGTCGGGGTTATATGACGAGAATGAGTATCGAAGTTCAACACGAGGAATGTCCACAGGTTTGGAGAAGAGAGCACTAGATTTCTCCAGCGACGACAGACATGCGAGAGCACCCATGGAGCCCGGCGGGGAGAAAGCGAATCTACTACGGACTCTGTGGTATTGTCTTCCGATGATGGCGTAGAATGTTGGAATATGACCCCCAGAATATCATCGGGGATGGAGCGCAAAGGATGGAGGAGTCTTCTCGCGTCATTCAAACGGCTTTCTGCATTTTCTCGCGCCGAGGAGAGATGGCGGAGTATTTCCTTGGCTTTGACGATCTTCTCGTCAAGTTCTGTAAGGATGCCAGTAAATTTTCGGACGGCGCGTTGTAAATCAACGGTTTCGACGTCGAGTGGGGGATGGTTGCAGCGTAAGAGCTCTTCAATGCGTGGAGTCCTCTCAATTTGAGCCTGATTTGGCTGGAGAGGCAAGAAACCGCAGGTGGTACACACTCCCGCGTTCGGCGCCATTTCATGCAAGTGACTTTGTCTGTACCATGTCAATCTCTTGATCATGAATCGGAGCAGGTAATGATTACTTTACCTTTATCAAGTCCGGGACTTCCAGAAGGACAGATAATATGCCCCAAATGACTGCAAAGCGCGCACAAGTTTTGCAGCGTGATGGTTTTTGACAACCCCTTTCCGATCTCGTGACCGGTCATTATCTTTTTTGTTTGCGATCCTTTTCTACCACCCGCTCGTAAAAGCGCATCAAGAACTCAGCCTACTGACGTTCGAAATTCTGCATTACCGCTATCTTAAAATCGCAGGGGCTACCGGAGGAGCCCTTCCAAATGGTCATTTCCCTTATCAGTCGATGACTTCGCCGCCACTCTGAATGTGCCTTTGCAATCTGGTTCAGGCGGCAAGCGCTCACTCATATTCGTTCCAGCCGGGAAAGGCAACGGAACGCATACATCGACCAAGGGAATCCTTCGTCCCTTGTGATGAAGAATCGTTTTCCGAATCTTGACCAAGGTCGACTCGACGGGCTCGATTTTTACCAGGCAATGGATTGGCTTCGACGCCGTCTCTCCTTATATTTTATATTCACTTGTCGGCCCTCAATGAAGATGTTTACCTCCTTGATGATTATGTGTACAAGTGCAAGTTATAATTGAAGGACATCCCACAGCTGCGTTCGTGGAATGGCTTCAGGATAAGCCTTCCTCGCTAGACGTGTCTTCGTAGCTTGCTCGTACGCGTACGCCATTCCGATCAGTTCGAACTCGGAGAATGCTGAAGCGAGGAAGTAAAGCCCAAAAGGAGCGCCGGGAGCGGGATACACAGTCGTTGGCCATCTACCTTTTTCGGGGATGACGCTATCAGCTATAAATCCCAGGGGAACTAAACACGAGGGAGATTCTTAGAGAGTATGGTCGTCCAAGAACTAACGCGCTCACCGGTGACAATGGGATAACCAGCAAGAGCTGACCACGTATTTAAGCATGAAAGACAGTTTCTGAACAGAATAAACTGACCAGCTGGTTGTGACGAGAACAACGTCTGTGGCATTACAAGTGCATCGAGATCGTGCTCCTGAATGGCAGCATCAATTCCTCGAGTTCTGCCAATATCGATGTTTTTGGATAAATGATCAAAGTATGTGGCGTTGTACCCGGATGTCGCCTCCGCACGAATTAATCTACAACAGGAATTCGACAAGTTTCCGACTCGAGAATGGTAAACGCACTCGGACTGGTCAGTATACGGTTCTGGCATTTCCAGGTCCTTGTGCTCCAGATTGAACGCAATGAGATCTGCGAGTGTCCGTACTCCAGACGGATTCGAGACGAGCCGAGAATAATAGTCATTCAAGCCAATCTACAGCTCATTTGAGCGACTATATTCGTGGTAGGAAGGCCATACTTTAAATTCCGCATCGGCAGTAACCACTTCGCTCTCACTTTCCAGCATCTCGTGCGATGAGGGAATATCAGCAGGATCTATGACCGTTGCTCCGAGAGACCGCAGGACCTCTAACGCGCCTTCGAAGGCTTCAACTATTGACTCTCCTTGGGGAATAAGACCTTCTTCGAAAAATGACTTCCGAGGTACACCGATGCGTTTACCAAGCAAAGCATCTTTTCGTAAAGCCTTCGTATAGTCCGGGACCAATTCGGGTTGAGAAAGAGTATAATTGTCATTGAGATCGACGCCTGCAATTGCGGTCAAAACGATAGCAGCGTCCTCAAGCCATCGCGCCATAGGCCCAACACTGTCTTGGTGAAAGCTGATTGGTATCACTGGAGATTGTGTATATGGTCAGGACTTGGTACACTCTCCAGGTAGAAAAAAGAACATGCCCCCCGCGCGACTAGTCAACCCGACGGTAGGTTTGATCCCAGCGAGGTTATTCAAACTCGACGGACAACTGATACTTCCATCCGTTTCAGTTCCAAGAGCGACAGTGGCCAATCCAATCGAGATAGCAACACCAGACCCAGAAGACGACCCACAGGGGTTGGCATTGGGATAATAGGCCCCAGTGGATTGGCCACCTCTGCCGGACCAGCCTTGAGAGGCCTCGCCGCGGTAGCCAGCAAATTCAGACATGGTCGTTTTGCCGAGGATGATTGCACCCGCTTTTCTGAGTTTTTTTATGACGCCAGCATCCTCAGTGACCACAGAACCGAGGAGGCTATAGGATCCAGCTGTCGTGTTCATGCCTACATAAAAAATCCACGTTATTTTGAAGCGATGAGAAATCCTAGAGTAACTATACCTTCCGATGCGATGGTAGCAATGTTATCCTGTGTAAGAGGACTATCTGGGTAACGAGCATTTGTATAAGCGGAACGGCATACCTTCAGAAGGATGGGTATGCCATGCAGTAGGCCCCTTGTACCGGTGACGCGTCGCTCTTTATCTAGAGCAGCAGCTTGTGACAAAGCCGAGGGGTTTATCTCTTGAACGGCATGTAATTGAGGGCCGCGCAGATTGACCTCTTCTATGCGACCAACGTAAGCCTATCCGGCGCACTAAGCCTCAGCATCCATCATTTGCTCCATAACTAGACATTGTTTACCTTCACAAGATCAACGCTACTGAAACGCCTGGCATCAAGACCGGTCTGTAGTTCCCGAATGGAAGCCTCGTAAAGGTCCGGGAGTGCAGCATCGAAGTTGTCAGGCCATTGGGCGTCAAGGAAGCGAGCATGTACGGTAGAGATCAGCAAAAGCAATACAAGTCTGAAGTTGAACAACATGATGACGGTTCAGTCAATCAGAGGGCTTCAAGGCCAAATCGAAGTGTAGAACTGCAGATCCAAGGTCGACCCAGTGAAAGTTCGTCTTGGGTTCATGATAGGCGCTCGGAGGTTGGGTGGATTTGACCTTTACGTAAGATGAACTGCGAATATGCCGCAGGATGTACTTGCTCCAGCTCCAGACTTGCCCATCATATGTTTTCAGGGAAATATACGGTGGATCTTGCGATCAAACTTGGCTTTCTACATACCACCATCACGTATTCTCACAATGGATTTTGACTTGGAATCACTCGTTCATCTCGAGCAAACGTTTGTTGACTTGCCTTTTTGCCCATCTTAGTAGACTCACTTCTCGTCAGATTTTTCGATGCAGGCTATACTGACGGCTACGATCACGGCCGCATTCACGGTCTTATCGAGGGACGCGCTTTAGGCCGCGAAAAAGGATTCGAGATGTGGGAAGAACTTGGATACTACGAAGGATTTTCCCGGACGTGGCGGGCGGCTCTTGAACGCGATCAGAAAGCTGATAGGTGACCGGTGACCATCGAACCAGAGACCGTGCTTACCTTGACATTTCGTTCTCTAGTCGCGCAGTGACCCACATTCGTCACCTACTTGATCTCATCAGCCAGTTTCCCCGCCTCAATCCCTCTGCAGACGATGCTTCTTCAACGCTGGATATCTCTCGACTACTAAGGCAGATCAGATCACGATACAAGGCATTGTGTTCTACGTTGGGTGTGACGCCTTCAATGAGAGCAGCCATGACACCGAACGAAGAGGAAAAGGCGGACAAGTCGTCTGTATGGTCATTAGAAAAGCCTTCAGCCCACGACATGAGCTTTTGAAGCGATCCCTTAATCCTTTCTATGTACTAATAGTACTACATACTATATGTAGATGTTGTCAGACCATCCGAGAGAACATACTCTATAGGTGACTGTCAATCAGCCCGGTCCTTCGCCGACGTGCCAACAGCCCGTCATTTTGTCTGATGTACTGGTTCTCGTAGTCGCTGTCTGTGCGCGTCATGAATCCTTCTATTTGCGCAGTTTAGCCCCTTCGTCGTCGCCTATGATTTAGACTATTGTACAACGCGTCTCCGATAATTAATAAGAGCATTTCGATATGGACGTACAGTATCAAGCAAACATACAAACCCGTTTACACAGACCCTTGGCCGCGATTCGACGTACACTGCAGCTTGTGCTGCGCCCAATCCTCCTTCTGACAA
>QLPD01006779.1:0-11418 GCA_003314085.1 Hymenopellis raphanipes | reverse complement strand
ATGTGGGATTTTACCCACAAATGATACAACACGCATGGAAGATCTCGAATTCCAAAGACGACGTACTCGGAGGAAAAGGTAGATACACTGCCTTTCAATGTTTTTCGCCATATTTGTCCATTGAACAAAGTGTAGCGCGATTTGGAGTGGACGGACTCGCGCGCCTGAAGACGTGGTGGGTCCAAACACATATTCTCTTTGATATCTAACAACGACAATGCTACAATATGGAACTTCAAGGGCCACACGACGCTTAGCGTCAAGTTAGGGCACTCGGACGCATGATCGATACGCCGCGAGATATATTGTCGACTGTGCCTCGACGTAATAAACAGCTACGGTACGCACGTTCTGATCCTCCCTTGCTGGTTATCAGCTAAAGAATTCATCTTTTGAAGGTACAAATATCGCATGGACTGCCGAACACTCAAATTTACGCGAACGGTCCATAGCCGAAGACCAAGAGAAGCCTAGAGGTGTATTTAGTCCGGCAAACTCCATAGTTGCCAGTGGCGTAACATTCCTCGTCGGAGCAGCGCGAGTCGCACGCTGTCAGACGTCTGCGCGATTTCCCGAGAACTTGGGACGCCGTCGGCAGTCAGCTCTTTAGTCACGCTGCATAGCCGCAGCCTGCAGTACAAAGTGCAGTATGACTACGACTACTACCGTGGCGCACATCGATATGACCGCTCACATGACATCGAGCATTGCTTTGATGCTGTTCCGGCACTTTTAGAAGCCCTGTACGAATACGCCTCCGACGCCCAGCCCTTCATCTATGTTGCGCGGGGTCAGATTGGGATCCACAGTAATCAGTCCTGTGAGTCCACACAGCATAATACACGCAGCATTCTCTTATCGTCGCTGAAGGCCAAAGTAACACGTCCATATGGCCTAGATCTACGAGACTACCCGGTAACAACTCATGTTCATGTCTTGTTGGAGGTGAATTTCATCACTTCATTCCCAGTAAACCATTTTCTGACAAAATACCGCCACACTTCGTTATCAGCCATCAAGGGTTTAATAAATGCACGTAACCGTGATGTGACACGTACCTTCTTCTTTCCCATCACCTTCCACTACTTACACCGTACCCACATCAACCATGCCGCGTACTTACCCTGCTCTTCGGATATTTAAACGTGTGCCACAAGAGCTTTCGGACAACAGTCAAGTTTTACTCGACAATGCTTCCTACTCCCTGCGTCTCTCCCTATACCGGGCAGCAATTTGACAGTTCTGTCTTGAGTACGGCCACGCTGCCCGTTCCGCAAGGAGATCACGACCCGATTCCCGAACACGATACTCATCATCGTGGAAGGAGGACCCTCCTCGGTTTTGGCTCCCGTACTAGCGAGGGGATTCCTAGAGGTAAGGCTCCCTTTGCATGAAATGTCTCTATTCACTAATCCAAATCACAGTCGAACACGGCTGCGACTATGAGAAGAAGTATAATCCTGATGAAGAATACAAGGAGATGGGTCCAAACGCGCGCATCTGGTTGACTTACCTGGACGAGAGCCGTATCTTCGACACCCAAAGGTGTGGGGAATGGCAGGATGGACTCGGTGTCCTCATCGTTTTTGTACGTGAGGTGGCGTTCTGCTGATCAACCGGTCTGATTACCTGGCTAGGCTTCCCTATTTACCATCGTCGTTTCCGTCTTCTGCTCGAATAGCTACAAATTCCTGCGTCCAGACAGCAACTTGATGATGTCCGCCTTGATCACTGAGATGATCCAAATCCAACGCGCTATCGTTGCCGGAACTCCCGTCGCAGACGTTCCTCCCGCCGACACCACCTTCACGCCCATGATGTCGGACGTCTGGGTTATTGGGTTGTGGTACACCAGTCATGCGTTGAGCCTCTCGGTCGCGATTGTCGCGATGCTCGCCAAGCAATGGATCCGGCAGTACATGAATTTACCCTCGGGAGACGCCCGCCAGCGCGCCCGGACTAGACACTTTCGGTACATGGCTCTCCAGAAATGGCGTGTCCCAGAAATCATCGATTTCCTCCCAGTCCTCATGCACGTCGCGTTCAGCCTATTCTGTGTTGGCTTGATCATCTTCCTCTTCACGCTGCACACAGGAATGGCGATTGTCGTGACGAGTGTCTTTGCTGCTCTGTTCGTCGTGTGCATCGTCATTGTACTCCTTCCTGTGTTTAAACCGGAATGCTCTTATAAGACGCCGCCGGCTTTTCACGCTTTCGACGCGTATAACGGTTGGCGCGGATGGCATTCGAACAAGACTAACGAATCTTCGGGAAACAACCCGTCTGTTCAGTCCTTCTCGACCTGTACCATTACGGACGGAGTGCACGATAAGCTCGAGTTGGCTTGAACTGTGGAGAAGGAAGGATTTTCATCATCCTTGAGCCCTTGGTGGTATCTGATGCAAAGTATTTTCTTTCTATTGATGTTAGGCAGAGTACCTCCTTCTGCATGCTTTGACATAATTTCTCTGGTTCGAACTGTGTATATCAACCTAATTACATTCTGTTTCGTCCGATTCCTCTTGCATTTTGAAATTGCAGGCATGAACTGACCTGGAACTGACCAAGAACTCTTGCAGGAACAAGCACCGGAAGTACCGGGCCGGTAACCCATTTTCCTTTCAAACCACCATCTTGTCTAGCCTGTTTATGCTTTTACGGGTCTACGTGTTGCAATACTCACGTCAAAATTGGAAGACTTGTTCTGAATCCTCAAAACTTGTGAAGCCCACCGCTTCCGCCCAAATGGGACCACCAACCTTTGCCTCAGTTCATAATATCCTACCTCTACCTACGTTGAGGCCCGCATATCCAAAGGCGTGCGATACGGTACAATGGAGAAATGCTCATCGGCCTGCGCGATCATCCTCATGACGTCCATCAACAAGATACGCATTCCCAGAGCCACAATTTGACTTGTTGTATTCTCGCGAATGCGACTGAGGCCCTTGCTTTTGTTCTATCATGCCCGATAGGTCCCCGCCCTTCCTCTCTCTCCAGCTTTTGTCTGTGGTCCTCAGTCATCTATCAAGCTGTAACTGCGGTCCTTCTCTCACGGACATCACACCCTCGTAGGGCTTTGCTATTGTCCGGAAATTCCTCTATTGTCTCGCGAGCCACCATTCCATACCGTCGCCTATTTCTGATACCACAGCATGTATAGCTCTATGGATGCGCCAAGGCTGGCCGGAGACGCTGTGCAACGGTAGGAGTCGCCTTGCGATCTGTGGCGCAATTTGGGATCAAACTGATTACGTTCTGCTGAGATATGGCCAGGACATTTGCTCCCCACTAGTTTTAGCGCCAGAACGACAACTGTATCGTTGCTACTTGACGCCTACGAGGATGGAATGGAAGAGAAGATTCAAGAGCACCTTACATAATGTTCTTCATGGTATGCATTTGGGTACAACGTCGAGAATAAGGGCTGACCTCTACCCTTTCTAGAACAAGATGGCTTTTTGTACTCTCCGTGCACCTTGTAGTTACGGTCATTCTATCATAACAACAGTGTTAAAGCCCGCCCATTGCTTGTTCCATACCAGTCCGGCGCGCTTATACTCTTGGGATCCTCTCTTGCTCTTGTTCGACGCTCTTGTTTCTCGCTCTTTATAGCAGGATAGCAGTGATGCGTTGGACAAATCTTTCCCAGACGCATTCTGACCATCCTGGCGATGGCATCCACGAGCTCATCGACTGCGAATGACACATCTCAGAGCTCAACTGCCACCGATAATTCATCCCAGACCTCCACGACAAAGAGTAGCACTACGGACGAAGAAGCTCGTACCCTAATCTCCGAAGTCGCTAAGAAGATCGCCACTCTGTCAGACGAGCAGCGTCGAATAATCCATGAAGAAATTGGAGGGTGCGCACCTTGTTTTTCACGTAGTAGTCACTAACTCAGAGTAAGGTATACAGCGTTCTTACACTTGATCTCATCAAACAATGCTTTCTCCAACACCAAGACACCAGTTGCACTGGCTCGTATACTGCAGCCGCATTTCGTGGATTGGTGCAAAAGCACCTCAATGGCGACGAATAGCGCTCAAAGCGGGAACCGTCGTGCCGTGATGCCCCCCTAAGTACCATACCATTCACCTAGTTATCCATTAATTTTTGTAACGCCGAATTTACTGTCACAGCCTCTTTTGTTGTATTGAATTGCATTCTAAGTAGGACAATTAAAATCGAACTGACTGGATCTCTTTTGTCTTTTTTGACCATATGCAGACATACGCGATTGCCGGTATGTGCCGATTTCGGTTAAAAGAATGATGTTGATTACAGCCATGTACGTTCCTCTTCCTCATGCCTTGCCAACCACCTCAGGGTGCTCCAAGCAGCGAAAACGAGCCAGCCTCTGCACATTGCCGCTGTTGTGAATCTTTCAAGTCGCACACAAGCCAGATAGAGGACTCTGATGTCGATGACAATACTGAGAGTTCCACTGTTAACGACGGCGCGTCTGTAAATGCGCAATCCGTGACCGGTATCCTCGAATTTGTTGACAGAAACCGACATTCGCATGCGAAATTGGTTCGGGACAAGATTAAGCCAAGCCAGCAAAAACGTTTGATCACTATCGGTAAGCCAGATTCAGCTCATACCGTGCTTTGACGGTACTGACATATCCTTAGACCCTTTCGACTATGAGCAGAAATACGCGCCGGACGCCGAATTCAACGAAATGTCCGAGAGGAGTAGATTCTTCCAGACGTACATGGACGAGTCTACGAAATTCGACGTGGACATGGTCGAAAATTGGAGAGACGGTCTTGACATGCTTCTGGTTTTTGTAAGCGGCTTTCTATTATCAATAGATATCTTCAAAACTGACAGATGCTCCAGGCAGCATTGTTCTCGGCTGTTGTTACCACCTTTGTCGTACAGACTTGCCAGACCCTTCGGGTGGATTACGCGCAGGTTACGGCCTCGTTGATGCTGCGCTTAATCGACGTTGAGATTGCCATTTCTCAGGGCGTCACCGCTGATAAACTTGTTCGAAACACCGACCCCTCCCTTTCATTCAAAGCCCAGTCAGCCGACCTTTGGGTCAATGGCCTTTGGTTCACCAGTCTCGTTCTGAGCTTGACGACCACACTCATTGCGGTCTTGACAAAACAGTGGATTAATGAGTATATGATCCTGCCATCTGGAACTCCCCGAGACCGTTCCCGTATCCGCCACTTCCGATTTATTGGACTGCAGCAATGGCACGTCCCCCTCATTATCGGCCTTCTTCCTGTCCTCATGCACGTCTCCCTCAGTGTATTCTTTGCCGGGCTTATCATCTTCGTTTGTTCACTAAGCCGGCCTATGGCTACTGCCCTAGGATGCATGACAGGCGTCGGGGCTCTGGCCTATCTTATCAGCACTGTCCTTCCCTTGTTCTATGCGAATTGCCCATACAAGACACCCTTGGCATTGTATTCCTTCAGATTAGTCAGTTGGGTGCGCCAATGCGTACACTCTTGGAGCAGCACCCCATCGTCGGTGATATCCCGTTCATTGAAGGATGTCGAGCACACGGCTGTTTCGCGCAAAGCGGAAGACTTAGACGCCCTTTCCATCTGCTGGCTAAACAATACGTCCTCCAATGTCTCCGTGCAGAGCATTGCCCTACAGTCCTTGGGAAGTCTGCCCTTACAGACTATACCAATCATCACAGGTCCTGATGGTATAATGGCACCAATGTCGACTCCTCAGGCATGTTTGGCCCTTGACGTTGTCAGCGATGAGGTGGAACGACCTGCTGTGATACGGGCTATACGCGTTCATCACCGTTTTGAACAACCCGCTGATCGTTTGGAGCGGTTCCAACGTGCAGCGTTGCGCTTTGGCAAATTCCGGATGGTCGATGCAAGGCCGAACAAGTATGATTTTATATATCGCCGGAAGCCTCGCCTTGCCATTGATATGGTTTGCAAAGGCTTCGAGCAGAGCCCAAATACATCGGACGGAAGTACCTTCGACGTCGTCTTTTGGGGCCAAGTGTTCGAGGCCGCCCTTCGTCTTAGCCTGGAGTTCCTGAATATTACCCACGGCGATGCTCCCCCTTCCTCTCCATGGAGCCAAATCATCCGCTGCGCGGTGCAGGCCCATGACTGTTCCGCCTCGTCCTGCAAAGGCGTAGAGCAGGCACTGTTTTCATATTCTTTGGGGCCAGAGTCGGTGAAATTCCCTCTGGTTATAAGTCGCTATGACCTCGAGCAGAACGGCACATCGCGCACATTATCGGATGCTTTGATGACCAACATGCGGCCGTCATTCATGAGATGGGTGCTTCATGTTGGTTTTCCCCACGTTAAACGATCTCCGGAGAACTATACTCAGCACATTCCCGACGATGTCCTTGTCGTCCTTACATTGCTGCAAACACGATCCATCCAGGCCACATCCTCTCTTTGCGAAACTGATCAAAGCGATCGTCTGTTTCGGAAGGTGTTAGAAACTGTTAAAGAGTACATGATCGCCCGTGGACACAGCAGCAACCACCGTGATGTCGATCGCGCAGCGATCCGCGCCCTTCAAGTTCTTGTTAACTCTGAAAGCTTCGGTTCCAGTACTCTGATGACGGTCGCCGATGAAGCCTTAGCTTTGGAATGTCTTTTCATCGGACTCAACCGTCGGCTCGGGTTCTTTGAGCGCGATCCCTCTTGGCTTACAGTCGCTCTCTTCAAGAAGCTCTGGCACGTCGCCACAACATCACTCGAGACTGGAGCAACTCACAATGGCTGGGAACTAGTGGCCAATATCTTCGCCTACGTGTCGCATTTCGTGACCCTTTTTGATCATACGAAATCAATCTGTGCCTATCTAGTAAGTCAGAACTGGTTGCACGACATTGGTGCTCGATTCATTCGTCTTGCCAATTCGGTAACGCCGCGAAATGACAAGCTCCCCGACTTCTGGTGTACAGGCTACATCATTATCGCGACGACCTACATCAAAGTCTTATCCACGTATCCAAACACTTCGCCGGTCTTCGCAGACGCCAAGGTCTACTTGGAGGATCCGCACCATTTGGCTGCAATGAGCAAGATCTTGTTGCTTGCTGATGCCGAAAAACAGAACAAGTTATGGGACCTTGCGAAGCTGATTAGGAGCGACTCTTGGTCGGAATGCGTAGAGGCCCTTTCGCAACTTGTTGCCTGCGAAGGTATGCAAAACGCGTATGACCACGTCCGCTTTGGCATGGTACGCTGGGATATCCACGGCCAGAGACTCTTGCTTTATCGACCACTTCAGGATCTCCCTAAGTTGATCGCGACTTTTGCTAGGGATCAAGCGCGCGACAATTTCCTACCCCCAGCATATAAGCCAGAGCTTCAAGTAGGTGGTGACATTTCTGCCAGGGAGACTATGCTAATCTGTCTTCGCAGGCTACCGAATCACAGTCGTCTCCGACTAAGCTAGGTTTGTACAAGCGCTGGCGCAAACTGCTCTGGCATGAGCCGCCAGTTACTACTCCTTGAAAGGATTGAGAATGGTCGGTTGACGAATTTCCTTAAGATAATGAGATTTCAATGTATGATAAGTAACGAATCGGTGTGCATCAGGACTACAGTACCTTGAACCCATTCCTCGCGATCCCATCCACCGAAAGCATGTCGTCGACCGGGATCGGGAAAGATATTTACTCGAAGAAGAAGAAGAAGAAGAAGAATGGCATCCCATGAATTAGGCAAATAAATATTAAAGAGGTCAGGCAAGAACAACACAGCCTTGTATTATTTAGCGTTCAAGTTTGACGTTCCCGAGGGGCCGTTGGTGACAGAGTGCAATTGGCCTGAGGGGAGAATACTAATAAGTTTCGATGTTGGGGGACTGGAGCGGAGACACGCTCATAGTGTAAGTTCCTATAGCGCGCAAGTCAGACGAGACGTATGAAAAGAAATCAACTAGAGACTGGAGGTAACATCCGTGACGAACGGTAGGGGCAAGAGCCGCCTGCGCGGAGTTCCAAAAATACTTGTCTCCCGCCACCATCGTGCCCATTCCTTTGGACCCCGTTTCTACCACTCCATCGTGATGCTCGGCAAGAGAATTCTCTTGATAGAAATGTATCGGCCTAACTGGTATAAATGCCCTCATCATCCTCGTTTCATCCCCGTTTGATGTGAAGAGGGCGATGATCCTGACGCTTGGACTACTGAACGATGCCCCACATCAGTCATTTATAAATCTGTCGTCCGATTGCTGTATCTGATAACCTGCCTGCCTGTGTCTCACAATGTCCAACGACGTTCTCATCGTTGGTAAATCCATGTCGCCGTTCGTCTCATACTGACGACACGCTCTAGATTGGCGCCGGACCCGCTGGCCTCGTATCTGCACTGTCCCTCGTAAAAAATGGCATTTCAATACGCATCGTGGATAAAGCAGAGAATTATCACGTCGGTTCGCGTGGCTTTGGCGTTCAAGTGGGTATACGCGACTCTTTCCTGCGCCAACGATTCCAATCACACTTTGCAGCCCCGCACATTCGAACTCTTCCAAACGCTCGGCATTCTCGAGGATATACAGAAGTACTCTACCCCTATCCCGACGATGCGAGCGTACAAGCTTCCTGGAGGGACTATCCCTGTAAAAAACTGGGATTTATATGAGAAGGGCCAAGTTTGGCCTGACCGCCCGTTTGCGAGTCCGCTTTCGTTCACCTTGAGTTTAGTGCTGATGTCGAATAGGTCAACGGTGCTTGTCTCAGTCAAACAGACTTGGAAGATGTTTTGCGCTCCCACCTTGCCAAGTACGGTGTCGCAGTCGAATGTGGGAAAGAACTCGTCGCCATTACTCAGAACGCCGAAAGTGTGACCGCCACACTCGCTATTTTTAAGGAGGGAGAGCCGCTAGATGATACTGAGACCGTGGTTGCTCGATATCTGATTGGAGCAGACGGCGGTAAAGGTAGGCTGTCCTTTCCCGTGCGTAGAACTATCTCTGATTTTTATAGGTGCCTCGAGGAAGCTGTTGGGTTTGACGTTCCAAGGCGAGACTCGCGACGCTGATGGTATGGTTTGGGGCGACGTGGAGATTAATGGATTGACGTCCGATGTATGTTCTATCCGTTTTCTCAAGGAACCTGTGCTCACCGCATCAATAGTTTTGGCACATCTGGGGGAAACCTGGTCACTTCACGTTAGTCTTCCTGTCAGTGTTTACTGATTTTAGTCTTACGGGTTTCCATCCAGTATAATGGCGCGTCCTCTGTCATCTTCCAGCAAGAAATTTGGCCTCGGCATTACTGGCCAAAATTTCGATCCCGCAGATCTTGCCGATCCTGTGAAAGTTGTAGAGTTCTTCCAACGCGAAACGGGACGTGATGATCTGCAGTTCAAAGACTTCACCTGGTTGTCTTACTTCAAGTACGTCGTCTTGTTAAATAGTGCCGCGAGAACATTGGATTATGACACCTGCAGGCCCAATATGCGCATGGTTAACAAGTTCCAACAAGGCCGCTCCTTCGTCGTCGGGGGTACATTCACCTTTCTTCTTTCTTACTCCTATTCCTGATTGTCGATTGTAGATGCTGCTCACGTTCATTCTCCAACCGGAGGACAAGGCATGAATTGTAGTGTCCAAGACGCCGTGAGTCGAATTTCCTACTTTCCTGCCTTTTATCAATGATGATAATAATACCACTTCCAGTCCAACTTGACATGGAAACTATCTCTCGTCCTCAAGAATCTCGCCCCTGCCTCACTGCTCGACACGTACAATGACGAACGTCTCCCCGTCATAACGCAGATGCTGCACGCGACGTCCAAGCTCTATACGCACGCTGTGACGAAGGAGAAAGACACAGAGGCAATTCAGGACAAGGACAGCGAGAAGAAGTCCGGGTGGTTCCGGTGGAGAAACTCGGCTCTAGAGATGTATGGCGTCAATTACTGGTTTAGTGACATAGTTCTGGAGGAGAGGAGTGTAGTATCCGACGACAAGGAAGACGCACTGGCTCATGCGTATGCGGGGTATGAAGGACGGGGATCGCTGTGTGCCGGGGATCGTGCGCCGGAGGCGCCTGGATTGGTTAGAGGGGAGGGAGATGAGACGTCGTTGTTGAGGCTGTTTAGTCCGGCGGTGCATAGTGTGCTCGTGTTCGGTGGCGTGGTGGGCAGTGTGGCGGAGAACCTCCCTGTTCAGGTTTTTCGGATTGTGAAGAAGGGGACGGGGAAGGATGAGGATGATGTACTCGTCGATCGGGAAGGGCACGCGTATGATGCCTATATGGTTGGGAATGAGGAGACGATTGTGGTGGTAAGGCCGGATGGGTTTATTGGAGCTGTTGTGAAGGATTGGGAAGGTATTGAGAGGTATTTTAGGATGGTTTTCAGTGGGGTGTGATCAGTGCTCTTTGAGTGTTGTCCATATATCAATGTCAACATTGTAGTACCTTGTCTGTTATTCATTTCAACTGTGTATACTAGACCAATCCCTATGACCGATGTCATATATTGCTGGATTCAGTCGACTGGGTAGATTGCTGAAACGATCTGCGTCGCGAACCTCTGCAGTGTGCCGAGGTTGTACGCCTCATTTTGATTTATTGTATTTCTGGAAATTCGAGGACACGCCGTGCTATTGTTTTACCAGCTTCTGGTTGACTTGGCTGCTCTGGCTTCAATTGTCTCTTGACGGTGGGGGTATATTTGGGCGATATTGATGTTACTAGCTATCTCGACCGATCATTTTGACTACGACAGTTAAAACACCCGCCTGCCGCGAAGAATAAAGGTATTAGAGACGTACATAGATGAGTTGTAGATGAATGTACCAAGTTTGAGAAATGCCAGTGCAAGTCAGAGTTCAAGAATGTGGCGTAAGTATAACTTATTGTTTACATTGAAACATTCAGAGTCTTCAACAGACCTTGCTACCATCACGCCGGGTTCTTTATACAGATCCCGCGCCAAATTAGTCTCCTGCAGTATCCGAAAAAGCTCTGCTGTCTCGGGATTGCCGTTGATTCCGGAACAATAACCTAGTGGGAATTTCAGTCGAATCCTTCATTTGAACAGTGAATGGCATACCTTCATTGAACACGCCGTCCTTACACATGCCGGGGGGATGAAATGACCTCGTCTGAGATCTGTTGCGAACGTCGCCACCAAGGCGCCTAGCTCGTCAATCGTTCGATAATGCACCTCTCTGCTTCCGTCGATAGTCACCGAAGCGAGAATCTTGACGTAGGCATACTCTTCTCCGACGCTGGGGCAAGCAGCAAGTTGAGATAGTTCCGTTATACAATCCTCCCACGAGTCACTCCTCACCATTTCTGCGAGTCGCCACAACCTACGCTGTGTATCGCAACCAGAGACTAGAAGGATCTTAGCGAGTGTGGCCAAATGAACCGGCTCTTCGATATACCTCCTTGCCTTCATGAGTATTTCCGAGGACCTGCCAGCGTGCAAGGAT
>QLPD01006777.1:0-15155 GCA_003314085.1 Hymenopellis raphanipes | reverse complement strand
CGGCACGTTGAGCGGTCTACAATCTGCGCTACCGTCAATTCGGATCCGAAGAGGACCATTCAAAAGGCCGGATACCAAGTCAATCGTTATCGTCGGGTAATTATTCATTAAATGGCAGAACTGCTCGCCAGACACGGTGGAGGATATAGGGGGAAGTGGACGCCGCACAGTAGATGGTGGTGCAGAAGAGAGATGCCGTGTGGCTGTGCAGAACAGCGGCGGCACTTTTGCCTCCGAGCACTCTAGACCTTGCTGAACATGAACAACGTCAAAGAACGAAACCAGTTTCAACCGTCGCTCGTAGTCTTTCCACTTACTGACTTCTTTCCGACCACAAGCACGCAAGTGGATTGAACTTGACACTTCACAGAAACGAGGTACTAGGAGAACAGCGTGGAAAGTCGACGGAGAACGTAAGGAGCCAAAAGCGTCAGGACATGGGAGTAGAGAAAGAAGAGGAGGAGTCGTTCACCGCGCTATTATATACACTCGCTGTGTTTGTCGCTGTATATGTGCGCGTGCACCATAACAGGAAGTGCCAGCTCAAACACGCCACAAGAAGCGCGCTTCTATGACGCGCTCTTGTCATCGATGACGTTCGTCACTCTTGTAGACGCGCCGACAGATGAGTGTTCTGCGTTCCTTGCGCCTTCAAGGTCACCTCGCGACGGCGCGCGTTCAACTGGAGTTGTGATCCACTACAATATGAAACTTTATCACTATAAAGAAGATCATCATTGGACGCATATAATGTAGTTCTAATAGCCCGTGACATTTCCCTATTTCTCCTTCACAGCTTTCCCAATAACCTCCATACTCAACCTTGGCCTTAAGACGACATCAAACAGCTCCGCCCTAACAGTGAGAGTATCACTAAACGCCATCGTATCAATCGGCTTCGATTCAGAGGGCAAGACGTCAAACGCCCACAGCATCATAGCTGTGGCGATGAACAGAGAGCGATTGGCTACGTGCGAGCCGGGACAGGCGCTGTCGTCAAGGATGAATCACGAGAGACGGTAAACGAAGTGTCAGTACTACACACCGTCTACCAAACCCAAAAGTAAAATCACGCAAATCCTTCCTTACCGACCCGTCCGCAGATATCCACCTCTGTGGGTCAAACACTTCCGGGTTGGGGAACACGATGGGGTCGCGTAAGATTGACCTTGCAAGTACAAATTCAGCTAGGACTCGGAAAGTAAGACGACAAGCTGACCAATGGCTACCGAGAACCATCGCTCCCTTCGGTATAACATATCCATTCTGATATATGTTCAATTGGAATCTGGTCCAGGAAAAGGAAAGGAACGTGCCCAGACAACATCTTCAGAGGCGCAATGTGGCATGCCAGCGGGAAACACAGGACGCCTATATCTAAGTCAGTCTACATTACAGATGGATAACTGGTGGTCAAGAGATAGAATGCGAACCATCGTGCACATTCAAGTATGAAGGCTGTCACCAGCGGCAGGACCCCACGATCGTCAAATGTCGGGCCTTTCGAATTGTAAGCCTCCAGCGAATAAAAAAGGAGAGGCGTCCTTCACATCGTTCTTGCCCTACGACCTCATCGATCTGCTCTTGCACTTTACGTACCGCTTCGGGGAAGGTGGCTGCAGCCATGATCATGAATACGAGGGACGAAGCAGTCTAGAGAACCGTGGTTATGTACTGCATAGAAATAGCGAGACACACACCGTCTCGAATCCAGCGCCAAACATTGTCCCAGCCAGATAAATGAGTTGATCATCAGACAACCCCAACGACTCTTGATTCTCCAGGAGGTACTTGGCGAAGCATGGCGGCACATCGTCTTCTTGGCGCTAGATCCCTCGTATGAGCCTTCTGGTCAACGATTATGTATGTTGTGCTTACCATCCGCTCCCGAACTCTATCCAACATACTCTTGAACAGCGCATACTCTTCTTTAAAGTACCCTCTAACCTCCTTCAAATACCCGGGGACGTATTTCAAGATCGGGATTGAGTCGACGAGGTACGCGCCCGGTTTGAGGACCTTCCCAAAGCGCGCCCCGACTCCGCGGATCATGCCTTGCACTTCGGGGTCGGCAAATGTAGGACTGGGGATGGCATGCGAAAGTGTGAGGATAACGGTCATGGAGAACCTGAGAAAGACTTGAATGATAACTTGTATGTAGAAGGAGGACCGAGGACGCACATTCGACTATGTGTAATAAAATCACTGGGATCATTCAGGATAGCCAGTACAAACTTCTTCGCAGCAGCAATCTGAATAGGCTCGTATATCCTTGCCTGCTTGACTTGTAGGAGGGCGTGCTGGGCTCTACACATTACGTTCAAGTTAACAACATCTGGGGTGGCGCGCGCGCTTGCACGTACCGGGACATAATCTTCCACGTGGGCGTATTAGAAAGCAGCAGCGGGCGTAAGCCGCCAGAGTAGATTTCCGAAGCTGCGATAGAGCGGGGACGATCGGATATCTGTGCGCCGCACTTTTCCATGACGTCGAGTGCTTCCTGTCCGATCTGTAGCTTAGGCGATAAGGCAAGCATGGCTGGCTTGATACCTGATAGCGGCCAAT
This sequence comes from Hymenopellis raphanipes, assembly GCA_003314085.1. Taxonomy (NCBI): domain Eukaryota; kingdom Fungi; phylum Basidiomycota; class Agaricomycetes; order Agaricales; family Physalacriaceae; genus Hymenopellis; species Hymenopellis raphanipes. Next base: position 12,590 of record QLPD01006777.1, on the reverse strand, counting down.
GACGATGACGACTGAGGAGCCGCGCTTGAGTGAGAACACGGGGCCATATTGCTTGACCCATTCTTCGAACTGGAGGAAGGGGCTGTATAACAGAACGTTCGTCAGCCGGAACGTATGGTTATGGAAGGAAAACGTACTATTTCTTCGGAATGATTTTCCCAAAGAGCCAAGCAGCTGGAGGTCCAGGTGGAAGAGGCTTTGACCGCCGGCGAAAGCGTTTGAGCAAAGCAAAGACAACGAGGAAGCAGATACATAGAAGGGAGATGGAAGTAGCCATGGCAAGAGAGACGTAGCCGCCACGTTGCGACTAGGTATACGTATAAGTAGTCCTGCTAAAAGCTAGCTGTCATGAGTTCCGAAGGGGTTCGCTGGCGAACATCAACGTGGAATATCACCCGATAATAGCCTAGTTGTACATGATCCCTTCTTATTACAACCCACCTGTTCATACAAGACTCCTGCTAATTAGCAGGCGAAATATGGAGTTGTACATGACTTGAGTGCAGAAGGTGGCCATATGCCCCGCCTTGACTCGTGGTAGTCCCGCCTCCTCGCCGTATCTGGCTCAGTCACTTTGGCCAATTTGGGATCACCCCGAATTAAGAAGACCAAGAAGAGAACGAGAATCAGAAAGAGAAAGATGGCAGCGCGATCATGATCGAAAAGCTTCATTGTTCCTCGGTGGCAATAAATCTCTAGATGAATTGTGGCGCCATAAAAGATGATGGATAGCTACTCTATGGGTTGCACAGACGACGAGTAGATAGACCATAGATTGCGCACCACGGCTAGTCAGAAAATCGAGGGCTGGCTCCCCAGCGGTGTCAATGGCAGTGAAATATGAATCGCCCGGCACCCAGGCCCGGTGCACGACAGAAAATAGTGGACGCGAACAGCACGCGAAAAGTGATCTGCAACTATACAGCTCATAGAGACTCCGCTCGGCACTGTCCGAGCCTTGTTGAACATGTTCGGCCCGAATTGCCGGGTACGTGTAGTGCTCGCCGCTTTGAATTTTGGAGAATTATGCTCTTTCTGGCGGGAACGGGCACGATTGCGCTGAACAGTTGTGGAATATAACTTGGTTCCCGCACTTCTTCCGCTCCAAATTAACACATGGAGGCTCTGGTCAGTCGCAGAGCCTGATTGAGTCTTGCCAGCGTTCTGAACCTGAGCAACATAGTCGAATGCACAGACACTCAGTTGAGGTGTTAGGATATGAAGCAGGGATATGTTGAACTGCATTTCATTGCTTCCGGAAGGTCAGAAGGGTCGGGACAGGTGAGTTTGGGTTTTCGTCCGACGAAATCATCATCTTGATCGAAAGGTGCTCTAGTACACTGACTGCAACCTGGATGTCGAAGCTTCATGAGAGTGTGTTTCCTCCAACTTTTTTTTGATCACTGTCTACTAGCTCCTACTCATCCTTTTCACCATTTTGAAGCCAACCCGGACTATCCTGAGCTGAGAGTCATCGTGATACAAGACAATTCTGCAGATACACTATCAACCCAGATTTCATTGTACCAGTCCCATCTATGATTCTGCTGCCATGTTGTGCTTCGGAAACTATGACCAGCTGCCTGTCGCAGTAGCCCTCAGCACTGTCAACACACCCGAGCACCTTGCATGTGCTCTACCGAGCCTCTACGTCGACACCCCTCATCCACCGGTAGCCCGCTCCAAGCGCAGACCGTGCTGAGGTGCTCCACTATAACTCTTAGACTCTCTCAGTCATCTCACAGTCACCGTGTTGCGACTGTATCATCTCCGAGTTCCTTTACATCGGTGTTCTCGCATTGACAACATAGCAGGTCGTAGACCTAACATAAGGCACGATACGGTAACCACCGAGCCTAGTGCCGCGTCATCGCTGGCAGGTCCGACGAGGTCGCCAGAAGACCGCTGATTACCAAAGCATATCGAGATCGCGAAGTCGATATCAATGGTCCGGTAATGCCTAGTGCGCCTACAATCCATTTCAGGTAGCCGTCGCTTTCAGGAATGATTTTAGATCCCGCACCCAAGTAATGCATGAGTTAGTGGATCATGCATGATTTCCCTCCGAGTCTGAGGTGGACTGCTAATTAGAAGGAGTCTTGTATGAACGCCAGGGTTCTAATTAGCAGGGGATCGTATACGGAATGTGTCTTATAGCCTGGGAATATATCCGTCAACGTGCAGAGCATATCGGCCACCGCAATACTTGTCGAGTCTATGGAATGATACAGCATATGTCGGTGAACTCTCGAGCTAAGTGTCACAGAATAATCAGTGAAAGACAAGGACATGGTAGGGATTTCAAACCATTCGATTTGCTGCCGACGATGCCGGCGGACATTAGTTCCCACGCACTCCTCTCTCCGTCTCCGCCATGAAAATCTCTTTTGTCAGACTGCCATAACGCTCAGAGAGGAAGTCAATCCCCGGTAAAAGACTGAAATGTTTATACAGGTCTCGATCTACAAACAGCAAGGAACGGCCCAGTCTAACTGTGTTCTGTTTTCAGCCACTCGTCACCGCATCCATGGCCATTCCTGGGAGTCGTCATCCTCTAAAGCGTTGCACTCGAGTCACATCCGAACGCCCTCAGTATGAGCTGTTATATTATTCCGTGTTAATGGCTCTACCAAGTGAAGCTAGCATTTCTATTTCGACTGATGCTACTAGTAACGCACTAACCGTCTTTTAGGTACTACTAGCCAACTCCGGGATATCCAAAGCCTCTCTTACCGTCGCCACTACGACATCGTAGTGGCCATCGCAGCAGCCTCCCAAATAAGCGCCAATCCTACTCTTGTCCATTTTCTTGGTCTGCTCATTCAACTGGCCGCGCTTTTCCTCAAGCAGGTTAAAACATCTAAAATCGACAATGACAGCACAGAAATGGATCCCCATGGCGTCTTGTTCGTCCAGACTCACGGGCGGCGTGACGATGATGTTGCGTGGATGCATCTTATTATGGCCCAGCCCACAGTCATGTATGGTCTGCAGCGATTCAAAGCATATGCGTAACTATGATCCAATCGGGGTGATAAGTGCACTGTGCAGCGGGTAGGCTTGACGTAGTACTCACCACTTTTTGATACAGACCAACGTGTTGATGATTCCAATCTCCATCATAGTCCTCGGAACACGTAGAAGACTCAAACATCTCATGCAAGGTGAAACCTTCGATGTACTCCAGAACCAGAACGTAAGCCGCCTCGTTGTTTGGCATGTTCAACTTTGGCTCAGCGTCAGACTGATGAGATCCAACCGAAAGATTTAAACGCACCTCGAACAGCCCAAACATATAAGGAACAGCCATACCCTGAATCGCGGCAAGTTTCTCATACGCCAGAGCCTCGCTCCCAGCCAGCCTCTGGCGCGTGTAAAACATCCCAGGCCCGAGGGGACGCTCCATAGCGGATTGTGGGTAAATCTTCAAAATGACTTTTTCTCCTTGATTGCCAGTTCCTGTAACAGGCTCGACGTTGGCTTCCCACATTTTACACAACCGTTCCTCCTCCCACTCGTCCTCCTCATCCTCCTCCGAGAATCTCTTTGACGGTACAGGTTTCACCAGCCGAAGGCGAAACGTCTCGCCTCCAGCACCAGAAGACCCAGCGAACGCTGGTAAAGGTCTCCCATTCGCAGGCTGGGCGCGTTTATCAAACGCAAGTACTTGCGTGCCAAAGTCGTAGTTCCGCCGGAGAGGATGTTGTAGGGCTTCTTTGGCATAAACCTGCACACCCGCTGTGAAAGCTCTGATTTCTTCCTCGTTGTTGTAGTCGAAAGGGAGATTAAAGAGCGGGCGACAGTCCTCCGTCTCTCCGTCCGCAGTAATGCGACATGAGCGACCTGTGATTATCCCCGCCGTAGGGAGTGATGATGGAAGGACGGCGATCTGTTCTCGTTTCGAATTGGGATCCTCTCTGTCTTCTTCCGCTGTACCTACATATCTCTCCCAACGAAGCTTCTTGATAACTGCCTTCCCTTCACCTTTAGCCCACTCTCTAAACTTGGCGTGATCCGCGTGGCCGTCGCGAAACACCTTGAGCAGCCGGTTGGGCGCTTCCCAGTCTTCGTTCCAGTCCAACAACTCCTCACTCGATGCAAATGAACTATGAGCAAAGTCCACGATGATAATCCGGCCCAATGGAGTCAACATGATATTCTCGAGGGAAATATCCTTATGCACCACTTTAACACCCGCGTAATTGAGATACTTGTACTGGTTGTGGACTTTCTCGACCTGCGGAAGAGACCTGTAAGTTCAACCCGCATGTGAAGCTAAAGCACAACGCTTACAATCGCTGAAAGTTTGGACATGTATTCGTTCTGCTTGGCAGGTTCCCGAGCGGCGGCACAGAACTCTCTAGAGAAAGCACCCAAGGTTTTTCCCGGGATCGGTTCGAAGATCATGACGATAGCTTCTTCGCCACTCGGCATCAGGACCTGTGCCTCCAATAGTAAGCGGCTGAAAGGTGTATTGCATGAGCGAACTCGCCTTGGTCTTGCCGTAGTAATACGGAACGACGCCACCTTGGAGACTGGCCAGACCACGGCGTTCATCACGGTACAGAACGTGTTCGGTGTTGGCCAACCAGTGGGGGTATTTGAACTTCGTCGGAAATCCAGACACGATTGCATTCGGGTCGGGATAGGGTAGTAGCGATGGTTGAAAAATCTTGAGAATCGTAACACCTATATCGTTATTCTGATCATCGAAAACCTTTGCGGACCAGACTTGAGACCAATGCAGATCCTCCTCTTCTTCCGGATCCCATGGCACAGGACTGTACGCCTGCTTAGGTTTGTTGAGGACAAAGCGGAAAGCTGCCTTGGCTTGGAGATCGCCAAATGGTCTCATATTTCGACGCCCTTCGGTGTGGTCAACCAGAGGATGCGGCTCTACCTCTGCGTCGAACGACCAGCCAGAATAGAGCGGTTCTTCAAGAGCCATTTCCTTTTGGGCTTTCAATTTTTTAACGTGGGCCTTAATTGATCCTTGTATGTCCGTCATGTTGATGTCGCTTGGGGGAGGAAACCGCGGCTCATATGAACCCGTGTAGGTGACTTCATTGTCTGGAGGCGCAGGATGTAAATGGGGAGGAGTGGACATCGTGACTTGCGAAGTTGTTTCTCGTCGTGGTGACAGTGCAGACGCAAGATGTGTTCAGAACCGAATCGTCCCTGCGTTGTATTAGCGAATTAAGCGCGCGGCTACCGGTTTCCAGTACGATTGGATACAAAACGCAATTGAAGCATAGCGAGCATGGGAGTCGAGTTCACGACAAGCAAATGAGGAGTCGGGAAGCAAATCTAGATGGCAACATCATAATCTTTAAAAGTAGTTGGTGTTCAGGTTTGCGCAGGACACTTGCGAATAATTGCCTCAGGACGATAATAAAGCCTTTCAAGTCAAAATTGGTTTTGGGGACACCTTTTGTCTCGGTCTTGAAGATTCCATTCGATTACAAAGCTGTGTGATTGTGGTAGTACTAACGCTTATACTCGGGAAGTGGCCGCCCAATAGCCACAGCGATCTCTTCTATCCGCTCGGCATATGTAGTCCAAAGAACTGGTCGGTCTGGGAAATAGCCTATATAGTATCCATAAGACTCAGGCAGACTGAGTGCTTGAAGGTCGGCGAGCTTTGCAAGCTTACGAAGCGCGACTTGGCCCTATAACGATGTCCGAGTCAGACATTGTCTACTCACTCTCATCCTTGTGGGGGGAAGACATACTCGACCGGGACCAGCAGAAACTGTTGCTCCCCATGGGTAGAGTCCATCGGGAAACGGGACCTCGTAAAACGGACCGTCATCGCCTCGCTTTGAGTTTCCGTTCTAAAATTTAAATTGCTTTGACGAATGGTGGGGCAGAGGGGATCGGGACAACGTACTTTCCTAACCTCAGCCTGAAGAGCAGCAATGGCCTGTGAGGAATCTATGTTGGCATGTTTAGAAGGAATGATTGAATCAAGTTCGGTATTGAGCCGGGCCTGAGAGGGGGGAGGAGCGGTTCGGAAAGGATTCTGTCTCGGTGATGGCGAAGGATGGTCTTGCATGCAAGACTTGACGAATGGCTGGAAGCGGGTAGTGTGCCAGGCCCGGAACCACAGAGCTATACAGTCTAGTCACAAGGGAAAATTCTTGAGAGACAAAGTGTGAACGTACGAGCGGCGGCAAGCGCCCACGTCTGCTCACCCCGGGCGATTTCGTAGTGTCCTTCGCAGTACATGCAACTATCCGGGTTAGGGACGATTGGTTGGAAGTGGGTCTTCTGCCAGGCCTGGAACCAGGGGGCTATACAGTCTAGTCAGAAGGGAGAATGAAGATTATCTTGAGATGACGAGCGGTGGCAAGCACCGTCTGCGCAACCCGCTCGTTTTCGTAGTGTACTGATATGCTGCAACCAACCGGGGCAGGGTCGTTTACATGCGGTGCCGAATCTGGATATAGAGAATGAGAAACGGTGCTATCACCGACGCGAATGTACTTACTGTGCCTGATGTGTGCGTCAGTGACATCTTGATAATAAGTAGGAGGCTGTTCGAGACCTTCGAGAAGGAGGGCTTCAATGGGCTTCATGATGGTCGTGAACTTGAAGAGCAAATGCTGCGCAGGCCTCAGTTTTATCTATGAACAAGCATGACGGTCTTGTCGAGACACTCCGTCCGCAGCGATGCGACATGGGCGAGCTATGGAGGATCCGCAGTAGGGAGCAATAAACCACTTGAATACCCGCGTGATTGACTTGTACTGGTTATGGAGTTACGCATCGTGTAAGCCAAGCCGAACAACACTTCACTTACAATCGCTGGAAATTTGGACATGCATTCGTCCTGCTTGGCGGGATCCAGAGCGGCGGCACAGAACTCCCTTGAGAAAGCACCCAAAGTTTTTTTCCGGGATCGTATGACGCGCGCCTACTGGTTTCCACTGGTACGATTGGATACAAAGCGCAATTGAAGCCTGGTATGCAAGAGGAGTCAAATTCACAAACTGTAAATGAGATGGGAATGTGCCAAGGTGCAAACACATGTTCAGAACCTACAAGCATGACCCATCAGTACGACATCAAACCAACCTTTACTGTCAGACCCTCTAAGATCCTTAAAGACGGCCATGCCAGACGTCTTGCTCTCAAAGTTCGCATTTTCGATAAGCATAATGCATGTTCATGACTAGATGACGGTCTACTCGTCGTTGACGAGCCAATACCCCACGATCCAGTCGAGCGATGGTCGAGTCGAACAGCAGCGAAACGCTCGCAGCGCCATTCCACCGAAATCAAGGACCTGAATCAAGTCATAAGTTCAGAAAGAGCGGTCAAACGAGATAGCGTACCAAGGGACGAAGTCGTCCGAATGAGGCCATAAAGTCGAATGCCGTCAGGTTTAAATCGGCGGCTGCGGCTCTATTTAAGTAGACGAGCGCTAGGTGTACTACCCTATATGAGCGTCGAGCGCCGATGGTGTGGGATGGCGAGCAACGTCTTGAACAATGATCCGTAAGCACCAGCGTGCAGGGGATGCGCGACTCCAATCAAAGCGTAGCGTTGATATTCCTCGAAATGTCGTTATACTAGCAGCCAAGCGCTGGCAGCGGCGATCAGACCGAAATACCAGACACAGAATTGAGCGGTTACTTACGCCAGAAAGCGCGCTGGACTAATATCACGTACCAAGTCCAATTCATGACCAACAGTATCCATATAACCGAGCTCCGTCAGATTCAAAACGGAACCGGGAGCTATGATGAGCAGAAGGTATTGATTCTGGGCGGGGTCGGGAATTGTAGTGAGGGTGTATTCATTCTCAGGACAAGACCTGTGGCGTACATGTCGATATCCAAGCATTGAAAGTGTCGCAAGGCGAGCGGTGATTCAACGGAGCTGGGATCATGGATTACCGCGGGAACTCAAGAAGCATAAGGTAACATACCTCGACAAGCGTCAACGTTGCTTTCATCGTTATTCGCATCTTGATTTTGAGCCGTCATGCGGTTCTTGGGGTCAGCCCATCGTTCGGCAACGATAGCCGGCATCTAAGAGTACTCAAGCTATCTGAAGGAAGTATTATTAGAACAGGGAAGTCAAGGTACATAACGAACACCTACAGTAAAGCCGGTGACACCACGTAGAATCCGCTTCCTTGGAAAACTGGCCTTGCTGAAGGACAAACTCGTCGCCGAGGCGAGCCAAGAAGAAGTCGGGAGAGGAGGCGAGTAGCGACCGTTGGTGATACTCCATCTCCCTGAGCACGTCCATGTTATAAGGATACCAATCCCGCGACCGTGCCTCGTAAAGAGCACGCTGTGTTCATCCGCGGCACCCTGACGAGCTGCAGGTCCTTGTAGGGTTCAGCGCGGAGGACATGCAGACCCCGGATGAGGACAGATGTGAACGACGGCCTCGGATGAGGGCTTACTTATACTTAGTTTATACAAGTGTAAATCTTCAGAGGTACCTGTTCAGTAGAATTGCAGGCCATGAACACGCATGAGAAAACTCACCCATGGCGCTTCATTAACGTGCAAGATGACAATTTCGAAGATCATACCGAGGACCAGACGAGGCACTACGTCCGAGCAGAGAACTATCATAGGCCAGATAAGCATGGAAGAATTGGCATTGTTTATTGTCTTCCTGTTTCAAAATGGTGAACTGTGCAAACTTGTTCAGAGCACACCTACCGGTACCAACTGAGTTCTATTTGCGAATGATAACATGGTTGAAAAGATCTGAAGGCGACGGCGTCATTTGTAAGAGACGTACACTGGATTTGGAAAGACGGACCAACATTATGGGTACTAGGTAGCAACTCGAATTGGTTCCGACGCGAATTGCGACGCGTGCTTTCATGATTCGAACTACCAAAGGGTCAAACGAGTTGAGCTGTGACCTGTGCTGAGGAAAGTCTGAAATTCAATGCTAAAATCTAACATGGTTGTTGGGTAAAATATAAATGGTGAGATGGGAGCACGTCTAGATTCGCTGTATGATAGATTAAATAAGTAACAATATAACCCTCAAACGTAGTTGGCAAACAGCGGAATTAACGACTGCGCCAAGGTATAACTAAACACCAGTTTAGGACCTACAACCAGGATCTACCAGTGTGTCAGTATGACGTCTAGCAAGAACGAGTCAACGTACCTTTGGTGTAAGACCCTTGAACAATGCGAGCGGACCCTCGTTCTTGATGAGGTCCTTGAAGACGGTCATGCCGGACGTCTTGCTCTCAAAGTTTGCATTTTGAATACGCGTCTTAATGACATCGAGTGGCGCTGCGACTGTGATGGAGGCGACGGCACCCGCTATAGACGCGATAAAGTTTTGTCCCCACGTCGCCTTGGAGTAATCCGTGATACCGAGGATGTAGTCTTTTGTGAACGCGGAAGCACCGAAAAGGGAGAAACTTCCGGGCGCGTTGCGGGCCATAGTCCACCCCCATCCACGGTAGAGAGCGCCACGCTCGTCCATCACGATGCGCAGGATTCCTCGCCCTCGGAATGCCTCCGGGTTGACCTGACGCTTGATTTTGAGGACGTCGAGCGGGAGCAGTACGACCTCGCCGATCCCCGTGAGACTGCCCGCCGTCGCCTGCATCATGAGCTTGCCCTTGCGGTCACCAAACGTATTCCGGAACTGGGTGCCGTAGTGATGGGTAATGAGGTCGTTGAACCACGGCTGCCCGCCAAACTTGTACACCCGCTGTGCGACCTTGTATCCCGCCGCGTAGCCGAGCCCGGGGAATAATGACATGGCCTTTTTCGCAACGCTGGCGCCAGCATGTTCCCGGAAGATGACCTGCGTGATGCCGACTTGTGATACCTGCGCGAATATAGCTGTTAGCTGTGGTAGCGAAAAGCGCGCGTTGACACGTACCTGCGCCGTGTTGCTCATCAGCCGTTTCGCTATCGTGTCTACCGGATGGAATATGAGCAGTTCAGCAATACCTAGGAAGCCGAGTCAGCGGGGCATCGTACATGGGAAAAGTGGGGAGCGCACCGGACGTGCCCGAGCCTAGGATCCGGGCGGTATTGGACTCTTTTCCCTTTCCAGACGGTGGTGGGGACATGGTAGCGGATGGCCGGAATACGGTAGGGCGGGGATGGGGATGGAGGACAAGTGAACGTCTACAGCAAAGAGCAAAAAATTGCGACGCGAAAACATGGACAAATCGGCACGCAATGCCGCCGGCACTTTTACCTAAAGCAATTCCATTCTACCATCCCGTCATACTTACGCTCGAGGCTTGCTAGCTGCAGGAATTCAGCGATACCTTCGCGGGATGATGTATAAAATTCGTCCCATTAACAACCAGCTTGGAATCCTTACCCCCGCATCTTGAAACCTGCTTTGAACTAAGGAAGGCTCAAAAGACTGGTATACCGAAAGCGCGTGTCGCGCCCGACGCGCGCGCCGCTAACAAAACGCCGGTCGATACACCAACTTCACAACGTCCACACTTCCCTCATCTAACTCGGTGCCGCCCAGTCCTAAATCTCTTCACCCTGTACCTCGTCCAACTCGTCGTGCTCGTATTCTATCAGAGAGTCAACACTCAATTGAAGAGTCCCAGGACGACGTTCTCTGCCGAAGCGAGGGGCTCCTATGCGAGAGCCGATTCTACCGGTTGGCCGTTCCAACAAGCAGAACATACCTCCTTTGTACATTGAGGTGGCATTGGGTATGCGTAGTCGGGCCATGGGCGATAGCAAGTCAAGATGGATTGCCCACCAAGTTCAAATATCCCCACTGGATGGCGAACACCGAACACGTTTTGCATCGTGATAAACGCCGCGGTCTGGTCAGTCTTCACGGCGGCATTTTGAACCGATCCCGGGAAAAACGTTGGGTGTTTTCTTTAGAGAGTTCTGTGCCGCCGCTCGGACACCTGCTAGGCTGGATGAATGCATGTCCAAACTTCCAGCGATTGTCAGTGAAGTGTTGTTTGTTTTTACTTAACTACAGAGCTGATGCAGTGCGTAGATCGAGAAACTGGCTTATTTGCTCCCTACTGCGCATGCGGATCCCCCGTAGCCCATGTCGCTTCGCTGCGGATGGAGCGGCGGATGGACTTGTGTCTCGAGAAGTTGTCTCATGTTCACAGATAAAACTGAGGCCTGCGCAGGATTTGCTCTTCACGTTCACGACCATCATGAAGCCTATTGAAACCCTCCTTCTCGAAGGTCTCGAACAGCCTCGCACTTATTATCAAGATGTCACTGACGCACACATCAGGCACAGTGAGTACATTCGCGTCGGTGAGAGCACCTTTTCTCATTCTCTATAACCAGATTCGTCCCCGCATGTAAACGACCCTGCCCCCGTTAGTTGCAGCATACTAATACACCACGAAAACGAGCGGGTTGCGCAGACAGTGCTTGCCACCGCTCGTACGTTCATCTCAAGATAATCTTCATTCTCCCTTCTGACTAGACTGTACAGCCCCCTGGTTCCAGACCTGGCACAAGACCCACTTCCAGCCAATCGTCCCTAACCCGGATAGTTGCATGTACTGCGATGGACACTACGAAATCGCCCGGGGCCAGCAGACGTGGGCGCTTGCGGCCGCTCGTATGTTCACACTTTGTCTCTCAAGAATTGTCTTTTCTGATTAGGCTGTATAGCTCTGTGGTTCCTGGCCTGGCACAGGACCCGCTTCCAGCCATTCGTCATGTCTTGCAAGCAAGGCCATCCTGCGCCGAAACCCAATCCTTTTCGAACCGACCCTCCTCCCTCTCAGGCCCGGCGCAATACCGAATTCGATTCAATCATCCCTTCTAAACATGCGAACATAGATTCCTCACAAGCCATTGCTGCCTTGCAGGCTGAGGTTAGGAAAGTACGTTGACCCTCTCACCATTCGTCAAACTTAAAGCAATTCAATTAGAACCGAAACTCGAAACTAGGCGACGATGGTCCGTTTTACGAGGTCCCGTTTCCCGATGGACTCTACCCTTGGGGAGCAACAGTTTCTGCTGGTCCCGGTCGAGTACGTCTTCCCCCCCAAGGATAAGAGTGAGTAGACAATGTCTGATATCAGATTCATTTGTAGGGCCATGTAACGCTTCGTAAGCTTGAAAAACTCGCCGACCTTCAAGCACTCAGTCTGCCTGAGTCTTATGGATACTATATAGGCTATTACCCAGACCGACTGGTCCTTAGGACTACATATGCCGAGCGGATAGAAGAGATTGCTGTTGCTATTGGACGGCCATATAAACGTTAGTACGGTACCGAAAATTACAATTGAACTTTGGACGCTTGTGTTTATGGGAAGTCTGAGCGTGAGTCAAAAGGTGTCCAGGGAAATAGAGAAGATGTACACGGTACATACCTATCAGCGCACTTCTCAAGGTTGATCACGCTCAGCGCGTTCTAGAGATTTGTGAGCCCAAAGGTGATCGCTCACGTGACGTTGTTCTTCGCGAACCGCGATGTCTGCAGCAGGCACTGACGACGAAATGTTCACCCCACCGCTACGCCCTTTCCCTCCAGACACCGGTATTACCTACGAGGGCGATTGGCTCCCCCAATTTTCACCACCTTTCGACCTTGACGATGACAATGCTGTCGTCGCGTACTGCAAG